>CM076063.1:14612500-14730000 GCA_038088235.1 Zacco platypus | reverse complement strand
ACAAAGTATTTTAATTTGACTTTAGTTCTATTTTAAAGTTGGACTCAACTTGTTAGTTATTTATTCTTTTGTTTTAACTTGAATTAGAAAAATGATGACAATATTAGCCTACTGTTGAAATTAAGTTTTACAAAATAAAATTTTGCTTTGAAATGCAGCACATCAGATTATACAGTTAATTAAATCGAGCCTTTGATTTGAAACATACTTTGCTATGTTGTGATTATTGTGAAACCCCTTTTATTTTTTTAATTTTAATGAATTCTTAGCTTTTCATCAATCACAAACCCCTGCAGTTCCCTCACGAGTTCCCAGAGTCTCGCAACCTTATTTTGGCGAACCCTTATATTAAAGAAGCGCAATATATCGGCTGATTATATATGTTCTTGTTTATTTGCCTGAAAAGCCGATAAATAATGGATCATTTAATTAATGCTGTGGTAAAGGGCTTCAGTTTACTGGTGATCGTCTTTAGCTGCAGTCTTTAGCAATGCACAACATTAATAACTGTGATTGGGACTTACATAACATTATAATGATAATATAAAACGTTGACTGCGGCCACAAGAGGGAGCAATGAGCAAAATATTAACGCACCGCAATAAATTTATTCAAAGAAATGAAATAATGTGATTGTCTGTACAAAAAAAGTGCATGAAATTTAAACTGTTTATAAATCAAATATAATTTAGCAAGTTGCGTAAACAATTATGAATAAAACTGCATCACGTATGTATGAATAGTTTACTACAAAGAGCCGAAACGCCGATTGCGGAGTACTTTTTGCATATAAAAACATGATGCAGTGGAATGGGGAAAAAAAATCTGCCACAAAGTCTTGATTCTCAAGGCTTGTTTTTTAAAAGTTGAACTTTTAACTTTATATAGTTTTCTAAACATGCAGCTTTCTGTTGCGAGACGCAAGCGCAACGGTCAAAGATGTCCATCTAGTACATGTTTACCTATAAAACATTGGAAAAGCAGTGCAGAAAATGCGTTCTGTGAGAATGGCTTGGTCACAGTTGGCGTTACCAAGATCTCCACATTGAGCTTCTCTTTCTGCAATGTTTATAATGAACAATGCAACAGCGCCGCATCAAGTGGGTTCAACTGGATACACGAGCAAAGACGCTTACATTGTGTCTCGTGCACTACTAGCTGGGTTTCCATCCAAACGTGCAGCGCATCTTTCCAAAGTTCGCAAAAAAAGGGTTTTTTGTGCTATTGGTAATCTGGTAACCAACGGTAAATAAAACGGCATCAGCGGAAACGGCTTATTAGTCACATGGGTTTAATGTTCGCTACATCAGAATTTATTCGGCAAATGCGTTTCCATCTCCCATTATTCACAAACTTTTTTTTCGTACAAGTCAAAAACCACCAAGCGAGTATAAACTTTTTTGCAAATGAAAGGATTTTTTTTCTGAAATTTGCGGTTTCCATCACTCTTTTCTGATGCAATACTTCAAAATGTGCATAAAACAGGGTGATGGAAACACCATTGATAAGGCTGCCCGATGCACACCTAAAAATTGAATGTGCTGTTTTTGCGTTCAAATGAGTATTTTCATTTTAAATGCTACAAATATTCGAAAATCGAATTTTAATTTGACAGCTTGATCTAGATAAATACAAATGGCTTAATTCTTAATTGGCTTAATAATGGCTTCAGAATTCTTGTTTCCTTAAATTCCTTAAGTCATTTTAATATAAAAAAAAACAAAGAATTAAATTAATAATTTAAAATAATCAAATTAATAATTCTTAAAGGATTATTTCACTCCAGAATGAAAATTTCCTGATAGTTTACTCACCCCATGTCATCCAAGATGTTTGTTTTTGTTTCTTTAGTTGAAAAGAAATTAAGGTTTTTGAGAAAAATATTCCAGGATTTTTCACCATATAGTTGACTTACGTGAGGTTCAACAGGTTGAAGGTCCAAATTAAAGTTTCAATGCAGCTTCAAAGGGCTCTACATGATCCCAGACAAGGAAAAAGGGTCTTCTCAATTGAAATGATCTGTCATTTTCAAAAAAAAAATAGTTTATATACTTTGTAACCACAAATGCTCATCTTGCTCTGCTCTGTGATGCGCCGTGCATTAAGTAATCACGATGGGAAGGTCACGTGTGACAGAGGTGGAAGTACTGAGCAAGTGTTTACAAAGCGAAAGTGCAAAGACTAGGTTAAACGCCCTTTACAAAAAAGGTAAAACAATGATGTCGGTTTATATATATATATATATATATATATGCATGGTGCTGCTCTGCATTTAAAAAATATAAATGACCGACCATTTCACTACATAAGACCCTTATTCCTCAGCTGGAATTATGTAGAGCATTTTGAAGCTGCATTGAAAGTTGATCCCTGTTGAAGTTCACTGTATAGAGAAAAATCATGGAATGTTTTCCAAATTTCCTTTTGACTGAAGAAATAGACGTACATCTTGAATGACATGGGTGTGAGTAAATTATCAAGAAATTAATTCTTTAATGCAAAATCACAATTGCATGACAATTTTTTATAGGGGCTTTTGCCACTTTTATTGATAGGATAGCGGAGAGGAGGCATAGAACAACTGAGCTGGATTCGATTATGTAAGCGCTGCCACGCAACTTGCTGGAGAATGTGATTGTTCTCTCGAACTCTGGTCCAAAATATATCGCTAACTCAAGTAATATCTGTTCCAAGTTTTCACAAATCCCATACAAAAGAGCATGAAGGTTTGCAACCATGTGTCCCCAGTTTTAACCCATCAGAGTCTTCAATAGTTGGCCCTGACATAGTTCCCCATTGATCGGGTGATGATTTCCCCCTCTTTTTGTGGTACTCTTAAAGACAGGCTGTAGGGTGCTGTGGAGACCTTTCTTGTCAACAGCAGCAGGGAAGAGATCCGATTGTTTTCCTTGAGTTGCCATGACTGATCTCCGGAATGGAATTTCCCAACAGCCATAATGGCAGCCGAATATCTTGCATTCGGTGTCATTAATGTGGCGGTATTGAAATGTATGCAAATATGCATGGTGCTGCTCTGCACGTTTTTCATAGTAGATTAACTGGTTTTGTCTTTTCCAGTCTTACATGTGACTTTTGGGACAATGAGGCTGAGAGTGCGTAAGGCATCTCAGCAGCGGAGCGATACCCCATCCGCCCGGACTGCCAAGACCAAGAGGAAGCACTCCGAGGTGGAACACACTTTGCCCTCCGAAGACGGCAAGATGCAGAAGCGAGACACGGGCATTTTCTCCACCATCAAACGGTTCATCAGAGGCAATGCTGTCAAGGTGAGGATTTGAGCTTGTGGTTTGAGATGATTCTGTGGAGTCTGCAACACAAGTGTGGTTTGATTTCAGCCATATTTCTTAATGTCAGGTGGAGCAGTGCACTCCTGCTAAGAGGAGCCGTGTAGACTGTGATTCAGACAGTAATCTGATCACATCCACTCCGACCGGTGGGAACCTGCCCAGCAGAGCAAACCCCAGAGCCCGCAGGAAAGGCCCTGTCAATGGAGGTAGGAGTGCTGACACTCACAGATAAACGGGCTACTCTTCTTTTAAGAGTTCTGTATGTAAATTACCTTTGTTGTGAACTGCGAACACTTATGCAGGCTGTCAGCATTTTGTTGGTGTTGAATGTTTCTCATTTTCTTCTGCTCAGATACCATGACAGGACAGAGTAAACCAGTGAAGCCCAACGGGAAGCTGGAAGTGCAGACGGAAACTCCGAGCAGTCCACCCCGCACCACCCTCCTGGGAACCATCTTCTCTCCTGTTTTTAGCTTCTTCTCACCCGCCAACAAAAACGGTAAGGACCCGTGATCGCACTCGTCAGCTGATAAATGTATGTGCCTAAATGACACGATGTTAGTCACATTTTCACTCCTCTAGATATACAAAAATTTGTGAATCAAAAATGAAGCATGAAATCATGAAACTTTTATTTATACATATTCCTATTGCCAGATTAATGAAACATTTAAGAATAACTGATATATTGGTCTAAACTTTATTCTTAAGTTAAAATAAATTATATTCGTAAACATTTTTTTTAAAGAATGTTATTTTTCTTAAGACATTAATTAATTCCTTAAATAAATACTCTAAAAAAAAATAAATAAGAAAAATCATTTTAACTTGGGGGAACTTCCAATTTTGAGACGGGCTCGTTAAAAATAACTATTTCAAGTAAACATTGCATTAAAAAGAATCCACTCAAGCTTTTAAAGCAGCAGACAGCAAAAATGCAGCACACTCTTTTAATAAACATAACATTATTGTGCATTGCTGTGGACACTGTTATATTATGGTTATCATTATTATTCATAGTTTGAACTGGCCTTTGTGTACAATTCACCTGCGCACAACATTCCAAAGAAAAAAAATGTTAACCAATAACCAAATAGACTGGTGCAGGTGCGGCACCCCCCCAAAAAAAACAACAACAACATTTAAATAGTGTTGTGACATTTTAACAGTTTAATACTTAGAAATAAATGTTTTGTCCATCAAGATGAACAAAAGATTCACTGAACACAACTTTAATGAATTTTGAAGCCTAAATGTAGTCACCAGAATTAAAGCGCTAAAGGTAGGTTATAGACGAACTACACCACGGTCCCACGACTTCAACATCACCATCTCTATGTTTCCAGTAACTTCATTAAAAAAACAAACAAAAAAAATCCTTAAGTTTAACTTAGAACAGCACGATTATAAGCATGATGAGGCTATAACAGCGGCGTTTATCTGTTTTGTGTGATGACATTTAATGTTCACGACAGCCTCCCATTTAACCACTTGATAAAAACCGCCTTTTCAAGACACGTAACAGCATAAAAAAAAATTACCAGTGGGGTAATACTGATGTTTTTTGTTGTAAAATAAAATGTGAAAGTGTTATGATCTTGTCTTCACCACAGAACTTATTTCAGACATTTAACCAACATCCCATTCAGGAGGATGGAACCGGAAGGGCTAAAATGCTCGTTTCCGCGTTTTGGCCTAAAAAATTGATGTCATAAAGTGATTTAGACTCTAGGCGCTTTTCCACCATTGGGCCGAATGATTGGAAAGCTAAGTAAAGGTTAAAGTTATATTGAACTTTGAGTTTGTATTTCACTTGAGTTTTCCCTGGACTAATCAACCATGCTGAACTGTGTTGGTAGAATGTGTGCAGTGACGTCGCCACCCGGGATTGGTCACTTGTCTGTTGCCTGGCTACCAGTTTCTCTGTAGTTAGCCAAGCACGCTATTTGAGTGAAGTAAACACAAGTTAATAATAGAAATATCTGATCATCCTCCATAATGCGGTCACTATTTACATCTCATGCCGTCTGTAAACTCTGAGAGCTCTATTAACAGCCCCACAGTGGAAAATGAAACCGTATCTGTACCGGCTGAGCTGGAATGGAACGGTTAAGCAACAAGAACGGTTTGGCCCAATAGTGGAACAGCAGCTATTGTTTTAGGCCACCAGTGAAGGCAGTACAGCCCTTGTAAAATCTATTTAATGCCGGTTAGTGTAAAACATTTTTACATCAATAATAGAACATGATAATGAATTCAGAAAAGCAGATTTCTCCTTGGGATATGCACGAATGATCTGAAAATTCCTGTTCAGATTTGGAAGTAACATGGGTTGTGAGTAGTGTTGTCAAAAGAACCAAATTTGGAACCAAGTCAGTACTGAAACTTTAAAAATGTCAGTACTGACGATACCAGCATAACCTAGCCTTTTGAGGACTGTTGAACAGGATTCTTAAACCCCTCTCATTGGCCATTGTGTTCACGCACTCAAAAGAAATGCCTGTGATTGGCTACAATGATCGTGTTTAAATGGACATCTTTGATGCTCACCAAAATGTGATGACACCAGCATTTCCCCCTAGCTGTTGAGTGGATTCTGACTAACTTAAACACCTCTGATTCACCATTGTTCACATGCTCAACAGATAAAGTACGTCTGTGATTGGCTACAATGATCAACACTTCAAAAACTTGTGAATAGACATCTTTGACGCTGTTCACCAAGAGCTTACAGAGATACACACGGGAGCGTTTAAAAGCACCGGTCCACTGATTGACGCCTGCTTTCAAACACTTGTGTGCTTTCAAAAGCTCCTCTACGCACATCATTGATCAGTTCTTGATCAACACTGATCATTGTAGCCAATGATAGACATCTGTTGAGCCCGTGAACACAATGGCCAATCAGGTGCTTCAGAATCTGCTCAAAATGCTGGGGGGAAATGCTGGTATCCTCAGTTTTTAAATTTCAATACTGAGTTGGTATTGAAGTTGGTACTTTTGACAGCACTAGTTGTGAGTGCTGTTATGTTGCCTTTACAGAGCTCCGACACTCACGTGACCCTAAAACCAGATGAAGACTATCAGAGAAGTCACATTGAAATGCCCAAAGAAGCCTTTTTTGTCATAATGTAGTAAAATTCAATGTGCAACATTTCTGAGCTAAAGCGGTTCGCTGCTGTCTGAGACCTTTGGGTCATCTAATCAGTCACACTTACTGTAAACTGAAACATTTACCAATGAAATTGCAACATTTTCTTTCCTTGTGAGCTCTTTTTGATTTCATCACACTGTCTTCCTCATCCTCCAGCTACGACAGGCTCTGATTCCCCGGGCCAGGCGGTGGAAGCTGAGGAGATCGTGAAGCAGCTTGACATGGAGCAGCTCGAGGAAACCCCGACCAGCACTACCACTGACGGCAGAGACATGGCCTTTGACCCTGCACTAAACCCTAGACCGCTGCCTCACGTAGACACAACGGTAGAGGAAGGAGAGATTGTCACAGAGGCTGATATGCCTCCGCTAACTGGTGAGTGTCTGGGATGTTTTCCAGCTGTACCACTGCCCGAAGGTGACCATCCTAACATTTTCTCTCTTGGTTAGCCGTAGGATCCAACAGTAATTACCCGGATGTCCCGCCATCACCTCCTCCAGAGGGGACTTACGAAGAGGACTGGGAAGTTTTTGACCCGTGAGCCAAATTTCTACACACTAGAAATCTGAAATAACCTCAGTATACACACGGGCTTGTGTGCTAACTTGTCTCTGTCTTACAGTTATTTCTTTATCAAACACGTGCCACCCTTGACTGAAGAGCAGCTCACCCGTAAGCCTGCGCTCCCTCTGAAAACCAGGAGCACGCCAGAGTTCTCCCTCGTCCTGGATCTGGTAAGTTGGCATTCAACTCTGATCTTGTTTGATGCGAGCTCTATTTGATGCAAGGATTAAGCCGTTGCCGTGGTTTTATTCCAGGACGAGACGTTGGTCCACTGCAGCCTCAATGAATTGGAGGATGCAGCTTTGACCTTCCCTGTGCTTTTCCAAGATGTCATTTACCAGGTACAGAACCAAGCGTCTCAAACAATGAATATTTCACATTTTTCACAAGCTTTTTTCTGCTTTACACGCAGCTCTGCTAGAGTGATTTGCTTTCTTATTCCTAAAGGTGTATGTCCGGTTACGACCATTCTTTAGAGAATTCCTAGAACGCATGTCTCAGATTTATGAGGTAAGTGAGGTGGTATTATTATTATTATTATTATTATTATCGTTAATAAAAAATGTTCAGTACAATAATGCAGTTGACATGATTTATTAAATCTTTGAGTAATCATTTTAATTTTTGATGTTGTGATGCTTGTGTGCAAAATCCCAGCAAACGGCACATAAAAATGTGTACCAATAATTTATTAAAGTAATAAAGGCACAAATCCAATATTTAAAGATAGCTGTTAAATATGCGAGTAATTATTATCTAACAAAATAACAGCACATGAGAAGTACCTAGTGTTCAATATATGTATGTCCATAACAATCTGCTGAACTTGTTTGATTCATTCTGGAAACTCTTTATTTTTTTATATACTATAGTAATTTTCACTGGCTTTTATTTTTATATTTATTTTTAATTTAAATAATTTTGTGCTTTTTGTCTTTTTATTTATTTTATTTTATTATTATTTCAGTTGTAGTTGTTGCTTTTTTCAATTATTAATTGTAGTGCTTCAACTTAAACCTATTTCACTGTAACTATTTATATTTTATTTTAGCTTTATTTTAATTAACAAATGATTTGTAGTTTTAGTCATTGATAACAAAGATAAAGCTGATTTAGTTGTCCCACATTTTGCATGCAACCCCTTCAGCATAACATAATTTACATCCATTTAACTTAGTTAATAAACTTGATTGTTCAAATATTTTTCTTGCATTAAATTTTCTTAAACTTACAAAGCACCAAACTTTCTATTTGGCTGCTACTAAGTGACTTTTGTTTAGTGTTTTTTGTTTTATGTTTTTGTTTTGCTTTCACACATCAGGTCTTGATTTTTTTTTTTAACAATGACAAAATTCACATTTGAGATAAGCATTCAAAACTCAGTCTCTCACATCTGCTAAAATGGATCACGAATTTTCATGACATCACCACGCACTTCAGCTTCTCATCAGATTCTAGAGAGCATTTGATTGGACAGAACATTTGAAGTCCTGCCCCCACTACAGTGTAAACAGACTCTGAAGCTGTGGCTGAAATCAGTCACTTGTTCACACATTTACTATTTTCACTATGTGAATGGCACATAGTGCACTATATAGGGGATAGGGAGCGATTCAGACAGTGTAAATATGCTTTCCATTGACGCGAATGAAGTCATTTTCTCAGTGTCACGTGAACCACGGCAGCATGAGCGCAGTCTGCTAAACAGTCAAAACATGCCATCAGAGATGTGCTAATTAAACATCTCTGTTTCCTTCAAAACCATTTCGGGCCAAACATTTTCAGTAGCTGAAATATCAGTGCGTCCCTAGTCCTTGGTCTTTCACTTGTGTGTTCAGTCCTGTCATTTTTTTTTTCTTGAACCCTAATGAGTATCCTGTCAACGATATGGTCTGCCATTTCCACTGGCATTCATGATACAACCTTGAATTATCTGCAGATTATTCTCTTCACTGCTTCCAAGAAGGTCTATGCTGACAAGCTGCTGAACATCCTGGATCCTAAAAAACAGTTGGTTAGGTCAGTTGCTTTAAATTAATATTGGGTCTTGTCTCAAGCAGGTGCTCTCTCAAAATTAATATAAAAAGTGGTTTAATTTCATGAAATTGCTGATTGAATGTTTTTTTTTCACCATTAATAGTTTGGAGGTGTGATTGGAACAAATGTCTGAGTTCTCAGGTTGTATGATGTCTCTCCTCTCGTATCACAGGCACAGATTGTTTCGCGAGCACTGCGTATGCGTCCAAGGCAACTACATCAAAGACCTTAACATCCTCGGGAGAGATCTCTCCAAGACGGTGATCATCGACAACTCTCCTCAGGCTTTTGCCTACCAGGTTCGTGAAGCTGCTTGGGTTTCACCTTCATTGATGTGGTCTGTGTAGAGTTATTAGTATGTAAAGCTCAGGATGTGCTTCTCTCATTGCAGCTTTCAAATGGGATCCCCATTGAGAGCTGGTTTGTGGACAAGAATGACAATGAGCTCCTTAAGCTGGTGCCGTTTTTGGAGAAGCTGGTAGAACTGGTACGTGCGTCTCGTCTTTTGTGTGCTGCTTTTTAAAGATGAAGTGTGTTTTTTCAGATGTTAAAGCACTTTCTCCTGTCTTAGTTTAATGTGTAATGACATGAATTAAAAACAAAACAAAAAATATATATTTTGTTTTTGTTTCATATAAATATTACATGTAAATTTTGTAATTTTATTAAAGTTATAAGATTTCTTTGAAATTAAATTCGTATTAATGGTGTAATGATGATAATGACAATAATAATAAAACTAATACAGTTGCACACTTTCATGCAAAAGTATTGCTGTCCATATTTAATCTGTATATACCTCTTTACCTTCATTATGTGATGCGTTTTAATTGTTGCTTTAAATGAAAATGTAATTTTTTTTTTAATATAAATTTATTTTAAAAAGGTTTATTTTCTATTTAATTCTGAGAAATAATAATTTAAAATTATTTTAAAACTACGCTTTTAATATATACCTTTTTATAATTAACAGTAAACTTTTTCTATGCCATTTACAAAAGATTATATTTTATTTTTATATATATATAATCATTAGATTATTTTAGTGTGAAGACTGTACCTTCATGTTTTTTTTAATTGTGATTTTAATGTTTTAAATAATTTAGATGCTATTGACTTTAAATAGATTTATGTACTTTAAAGTATTTTAATAAGATTTAATTTAGTAATAATAATGACTTTAATTGTTTAAAGTTTAACAGTATACTATTCTATACCAATTTACAAAAGCATTGTCCATATTTAATATCATGCATTACAATGAAGATTACCTTCATTGATTGATATTGAGAAACTGGCTGTCATCTGTAATACCATGATTGCCCATTCAGTGTCAGACCAGTTTCTGTATCATTGGGGTTCAAGTAATTGTACACTCAAGTGCCATGAACAACTGTTTTTATTGACTTGGTATTTTTTTTTGTTTTTAATCCAGAATGAGGACGTTCGGCCACACATAAGAGAGAGATTTCGCCTGCATGACCTTCTACCCCCAGACTGAATGTGGAAGAAAACGAACATTTCTTGCCAACCAGACTGTTTTTAAGCAGTGGGGAATTTACACCGTGGGGAAAGGAGAATTTGCCACACTCTTTGCCATAAGGATTTCAACTACAGACTTGCCTACATGGGTGTTCTTTTATGTGGGGTGGGATGGATGGAGGGAGGGGGGCAGGGCTCTGGACTAATGTTTTAAAGCAAATGACTTGATGTATGCATATGTTTTCTATACACGCACACATGCACACACACACACACACATTTATGGAACTGAAGGCGAGGCCGAGAAGATCATTTCTGATTGGTCGATCAACTCTGCTCTGGAGTGGAGTCTATCCCTGATTTAGACTTTAACGTAAAGCGCTGTGCAGAAGTGGACTTGCGTCACTCCTTTTGGTGCTCAAAGGGACCCTCTGCCCTTCCAGGCCACTGGCTTACTTCAACGAGAATGACCGGTTGAATATAAATATATAGAACATGAATATGTATACATTCAACTATGTGTGTATATGTATATATAACATTTGTACATATATATTTTTTCCTGTCAAGTTTGTAAAACACAACTTGCCCTTTGGTTTTAATTCATTATGCATTCCTTTTTAGTTTTTTTTTTTTTTTTTTTTCATAGATGAGCTGGCTTTTTATTAATTTTTTACTCTAGATTGGATGTGTATTTAATGGCCTATCCGTTTCGCTCTAGTTTTCTGGTGAAGTGTAATCAAAATCCGGTCACATCCCATGTGCAGCATATGGAAAAGCGTAACGAAATGCTCATTTGTAAATCTCAACTCCATTCTGTCTTGTGGCTTCCAGTTACTGACTGCTTACTACCATTTATCCATGTCAGTCCTAATTTGGGGAATTTAACTTTTCTGTTCTTAGTTTTTTATATACGAGTATAGATGAAATGTAAAATACTGTATGCGCTTTAAATTGCTTTTCTGTGAAAAAAAAAAATAACAATGCTTTGTCTCTTTCAGAAATGTCCGGTAATTGTAGCACCAGCACATGAACTAGCTTAAATCACTGCAATATTATGCGTTTCCCCCCCATTCTGCTTTCTCTTGCGATTCTGCTTTGAAAACTGTTTTAGGAAATATCATGTACAGCTCTACCTACCTCTGAAGGGTAGACCTTCCGTTTCATTCAGTGTTACCCCAATGGTTTTTATTTCCATGGACATTAATACATGATTTTTATGTACCAACACAATTCGAATTGGTTTTTCTTTGTCGTTTGGATGAAAGTGACACGTGGGCTTGATATGTTTGTTCTTTTAAGCTTGTCAGTTATGACTTTAAACACCGTTAAAGGAAGAAATTGAGTATTTTAACAGCAATATGTCAAGTGTTTGAGAGCCTTGGTAATTATTTTAGCCTTCAATCTCTGGCAACTCTTGTCAATTTAGGTGAATAATTTCTCATAAAATGGCAGCTTCTGTTTTGGGAGTATTGACTTTGTCAATGGACCACTCAAATAACTAGTTTTTTTTTTGTAATTGCAATAGATGAAATGAGTCTTTTGATGGTTGTGTGCCCAAAATGTCTGTGAATGATAAGGCCTTTGTTAAAGAGATGTAAATGCAATGAATGTATTTCAGTGTAGCTTTTGCAGCACACCTGGAGCAACAAGAAAACATTCTTTAAATCTTTTCAGATTATGTATGATTTCATGTTTTTTTAAGTGTCAGTGAAATTGGGTGCTGGACTTTGGTTTAATGTTCCTGACTTTCAAAAACAACAGTAAGTCGCTGAAAAGTTCAAGACCTGAAACATTAAATTTGCTGTTTTTGCACATTAGAATGTTTCATTTTTACTGTTAAAGTGTTCTATCATTTTAAAGGGATAGTTCACCCAAAAATGCAAATTATCTCTTGATTAACTCGCCCTCAAGCCGTCCTAGGAGTATATGACTCTTCTTTCAGACAAACACAATCTTAAACCCCAAATAAATCCATCCATCCATCCATCATTAAATAATCCATATGGCTCCAGGGGGTTAATAAAATCCCTCAGAGTGAAGCGTTTTTGTAAGAAAAATATCCATTTTTTTTTTTTTGAACTTTTTATTTATATTTTTCACAGAGAAAAATACAGAAAAAAAAACGTTATCTGAGGCAAGTAATAAAATAAAAATAATACATAAAAAGAAAAAAAGTTATAAATAAAAATTTTCTGTATATCAATATATATATTGTTGCACCTGACATGAATGTTCACATCTCAACCAACATACTACAGTAATATACAGTCATATAATGAAATAAAATATATATTGTGTCAAAAAAAATAAAAAAATAAATAAATACAAGTAAATAAAAATAAATAAATGAAGAGTTATAAATTTAAATATTCTTTAACCATGTGCCATCTCTGATTAAAACGGTCAGATTTCAATTGTAATGATGCCGGAAAAATATCCATTTTTAAAAATATAAATTAAAATAACTAGCTTCCAGTGGAGGACCAAAAGCACACTGCGTTAGTCGACTTGCGTCAAATGAGAAACCCCTGACTGATGTAGGAGTCGTGGTTTAAACAAATAGTCATATATCGAAATCCTCTGACATTTCTCTTTAAAATTTCTCATTCAAGACTTCTAATTCGTAACCGGTGGTTTGTTTTGTTCTCTGCTCGTTCATCAATACGTCTTACGTCCGGTTAGCGGTTACTCTACCGCCGCAAATCAATGCGTATGTCCGTCTGCCGGAAGCTATCATAGTTAATAAAGTTTTAAATATGGATATTTTTCTTACAAAAACCCATCTCTTTGCTTCATAAGGCCGAGGTTAATCCCATGGGGCTGTATGGATTACTTTTATAATGGATGGATGCCTTTTTTGGGCCTAAAAACACACCCCTATATATAAAGCTTGGAAGAGCTGGGATATTTTTAAATATATCTCCGATTGTGTTTGTCTGAAAGAAGATACTCATACACACCTGGCTTGAGGGTTAGTAAATTGGGATCATTTTCATTTTTTTGGTGAACTATCCCTTTAAAATTTATTTTAAAGAAAGTGCAATATAAAGTTCTTTGAAATATAATGGTTAGATTTAAAGTTGAATAAATGTAGTTCTTGTAAAAAGCACTTTCTTAAAACATGCTTTTGATGTGAAATTAAAATCAGAATCTACAAAACAACGTCATCCCAAAATCAAAAGGAGTTTTTATGTATAGAATTTTAAAGTTACAAAATATAAATAAGTACATGGGCTAATTATTTGTTTTGGCCAAACATTCACATTCCGCCTGTTTAAATCTTAAGTCATTACAATTATAAATAATATTTCACCATGTGCACGCAGTGCTAAAATCGTTAGTTTTATATATTTTCTCATTTAATTAGAAGACATTAAAAAAATTGAGTTAATTTCAATCTTGACTCACGTTACTGATCATCAGAAGAAATATCAATCAATCAAAATATTGGAAAAATAATACCAATCATTCTCAAATCATGTATAATTTATTTATCATATACGCATCAAAAGTTCTAATAACTAGCAACATGGTGTTTTGACGGGAACTATGGCAAGCCATTTTGACTTTTATTCATTCTCAGGATATGAATTCTTGATATCAACAAATCAGTTTTCACTAGTTAAAATGCTAATTCTTGATATCAACAAATCAAATGTTAAAATGCTAATTCTTGATATCAACAAATCAAATGTTAAAATGCTAATTATTGATATCAGGAATTACATTTCCACTAGTAACAGTGTTAATTCCTGATATCAATAATTAAATTCTAGATATCAAGAATTACATTTCCACTAGTAAAAACTCTAATTCTTGATATCTTATTGTATTTTTACTAGTGAAATCTCACCATAGGCCTCCATTCAAATTCAATTGTTGATATCAAGAATTA
Source organism: Zacco platypus (assembly GCA_038088235.1). NCBI lineage: Eukaryota > Metazoa > Chordata > Actinopteri > Cypriniformes > Xenocyprididae > Zacco > Zacco platypus. The sequence goes on along the minus strand of CM076063.1, from coordinate 14,715,557 downwards.
ATTTCTTACTAGTTGAAATTCCAATTTCACATATCAGGAATACAATTCTTACTAGTAAAAATCATTTTTGATATCAATAATTACATTGTTACTATTAAAAATGCAAATGTCTGATATCAAGAATTCAGTTGTCACTAGTTGAAATGTCTATTCTTGATATCAACAATTGAATTGCTACTAGTAAAAATATTCATTTCTGATATCTGAAAATAAATTCCTGATATCAATATAATTTCTGATATCTAAAACGGCTTTCTAACTAGTAACAACCACATTCATGATATCAGAAATGAACTTTTTTACTAGTAAGAATTGTATTCCTGATATGTGAAACTGGAATTTCAACTAGTAAGAAATTAATTCTTGATATCAACAATTGAATTTGAATTTGGAAGCCTATGGCGAGATTTAATTAGTAAAAATACAATTCTTGATATCAACAATTATAGTTTATACTAGTGAAAATGTAATTGTTGATATCACAAGTTCATATCCTGAAAGTGAATAAAAGTCAAAACGGCTTGCCATAGGGAACTGTGTTTACCCTGTTAAAGGTTTGCGCAGTCCAGTCCTCCAGTCCAGCTGGGGGCGCTACATTACTTCTCTCGCTCTACATGATCCGCGGGTGTTCAGTGTAAAAGAAGAGGAGGCCTGTTTAATTTCTCGCCCTCTGTTTGCGAAGTTGTCGTCCGCTGAAAGTCGCTCGTTTGACACCGGGCTCATGTCGAAGGACGGCCGGCACGATGGGCGCCGGCGCGGCGCGGGTCAGCAGCACCGGTTCGGGATGAGATCGGGTCAGAGCGGGGACGGCAGAGACAGATCGGCCAGTAACAGCTCTGGATCATCTCATGGAGGAGGGAAAGGCAGGAATACGCCCATCAACATCGCCCTAAAGGTAAAAAAACAACAGCAGGCTGAAAACACAGTAACCTGCCTACCTAGACAGCATTTTTTGGGAACCATAAGCGCATTCTGAACGCTGTGAATGCGCCTGTGATGCCCACAACTGCTGTCTAGTTAGGCAGCTGTCAGTTACAGTGTTAAGAGCGTTGCCCTTGCTAAGTTACTATGGTAACAATACTTTCCCATCAAAATATCATAGTTGCTGCAGTTAATGTTGCTGCAATACAAAACTGTGGTAAAGCTTTGACGGATGCCGTCATTCTTAAAGCTTCTTACACTTGTTTTGTAGTATTAAACAACTGTGCCTGTGTTATTTTTGTCAAAAATGTTGTCTGGGTAGGTGGTAGCCAGCAGTAGGGAACTTAAGGTTGTACATGTGTGGTGTGACTTGTGATATGTGATTGTATAGTTATTCTTGACTGTTATAGTGTGCATGTTCTCAAACGCCTGGGGCTGTTTTCCACATCTAATGTAAAAGATTAGGCAAAGTGTGTATTTGCAAAGTATATTTGTTGGTATTGTTGCTGTGTTTTGTGTCATTGTGACCTAAATAGTTTCACATGCGTTCTGTAACATCAGATATTCTGGGTGTTCGTGGGCATGTACAATCACAGTGTGTCAGCCCATTATGGACCTCAAAATCACTGTTTCCCAGATACACGACACAAACCAATAATTACAGTAACGCACAACAAAACATAATATTAACATAAAAGTACCTAGCATAATCCTGACAATAACATGACAAGATTAACAGTAATAAAATGCAACATATTTACATGACATAACAGTAGCACACCATAACATTATATAAAACATAACAATAATATGACTACATAACAGTAATACAGTGCAACACATTTACGTGACAATATAACTAACAACACAACATATACAGTACCATTAACATGACAACATAACATTAATACAACTCAGCATTACATGCCATGACATAACCATAACACAAAGCAAAATAACATTACCATAACAGTACATGACAATAACATGACAACACTACAGTACATACTAGTAGTAATACAATGCAACATAACATTACATAACAGTAACACAACAGCAATAACATAGCAGTACAACATCGTTGCAGTTACATGACGACAACATAACTGTTATACAGCTCCACATAACATAACATAACACATAACAGTAACACATCACCATAACATTACACATGACTGCATAACAGTATATAATAGTAATCCAATGCAATTTACATAACAACAGTAACATTACACAAAACAGCAGTACATAACTAACATTACATAACAGTAACACAACATAGCATTAACATTGCAGTGCAACATTATTGCGATTGCATGACAACATAACTGTAATACAGCTCCACATAACATGACATAACAGTAACATATCACCAAAACATTAACATGACAACATAACAGTATATAACCGTAACAGAACAGCAATAACATAGCAGTGCAACATTATTGCAATTACATGACAACATAACTGTAAGACAGCTCCACATAACATGACATAACAGTAACACATCACCATAACATTAACATGACAACATAAGTTCATAACAGTAACACAACAGCAATAACATGGCAGTGCAACATCATTGCAATTACATGACAACATAACTGTAATACAGCTCCACATAACATGACATAACAGTAACACATCACCATAACATTAACATGACAACATAAGTTCATAACAGTAACACAACAGCAATAACATGGCAGTGCAACATCATTGCAATTACATGACAACATAACTGTAATACAGCTCCACATAACATGACATAACAGTAACACATCACCATAACATTAACATGACAACATAAGTTCATAACAGTAACACAACAGCAATAACATGGCAGTGCAACATCATTGCAATTACATGACAACATAACTGTAATACAGCTCCACATAACATGACATAACAGTAACACATCACCATAACATTAACATGACAACATAAGTTCATAACAGTAACACAACAGCAATAACATGGCAGTGCAACATCATTGCAATTACATGACAACATAACTGTAATACAGCTCCACATAACATGACATAACAGTAACACATCACCATAACATTAACATGACAACATAACGGTATATAACCGTAACAGAACAGCAATAACATAGCAGTGCAACATTATTGCAATTACATGACAACATAACTGTAATACAGCTCCACATAACATGACATAACGGTAACACATCACCATAACATTAACATGACAACATAACAGTATATAACCGTAACAGAACAGCAATAACATAGCAGTGCAACATTATTGCAATTACATGACAACATAACTGTAATACAGCTCCACATAACATGACATAACGGTAACATATCACCATAACATTAACATGACAACATAACGGTATATAACCGTAACAGAACAGCAATAACATGGCAGTGCAACATTATTGCAATTACATGACAACATAACTGTAATACAGCTCCACATAACATGACATAACAGTAACACATCACCATAACATTAACATGACAACATAACAGTATATAACCGTAACAGAACAGCAATAACATAGCAGTGCAACATTATTGCAACTACATGACAACATAACTGTAATACAGCTCCACATAACATGACATAACAGTAACACATCACCATAACATTAACATGACAACATAACAGTATATAACCGTAACAGAACAGCAATAACATGGCAGTGCAACATTATTGCAACTACATGACAACATAACTGTAATACAGCTCCACATAACATGACATAACACAACGTTATCATAACAGTACTTAACAAACATGACAACATAACACTATATAACTAATACAGTGCAATTTACATAACACCACGCAACATAACAGTACATAACACTGAACTGACAACCAAACATTATATACAGTAATACAACACAACATAACATAACATTAGCATAACAGTACATGATGAGATAATGCAACATAACCTATGTAAGGGATAGTGTAGATGACTAGTTCTGCAACATCCTTTCTTTTTTGTTTTTGCGATATTGACCATCTGACTGATTTGAATTGCACAGCCATTTTTCAAATAAATAAACAAAGTGACATGAAATATTGCTTGCCTTTGAGTTGAAATGGTTTGCTTTGTGGAAAACAAGGAGAGCCCAGAGGCTCCAGGAACACCCTTCATTTCGTAGACCTGATCTACCTGTCTGGGTTTAGTTTGTGGTTATGACCATCTGTTTGTATTTCGTTCTGCTCGGTAGTTGCATAACAAATGAATTTTTGAATATAAGACTGAGGCAGAACTTGAGCTCAGGCAGTAGTTTGTTGAATTAATTGATTTATTGTTTTTTAACAATTTTAAAGCTGCAATATGTAATTTTTTTTGCAGTAAAATACCCAAAAACCACTGGGTCAGTGTTATATATTTTATTCAGTTGAGTACTTACAATATCCCAAATGTTTTATTAGACAAGGGAACATCTGTTTTGAAACATTTATAGACAGAAAACTAATCCTTGTTATATAGCTAGCTCAAAGCGTTTATTCTTATTGTTTAAATCAAATTTTTTTGATATTTTTAAGTACCATGCCTCAGAGAAAAACACTTTTGTCAAGTAAAGTTAGCTAACATAGCATAATCCGATTCAGCTTTATTTTTAGTAACAGTAATACAGAATTTACCAACTGCGGCATAATAAGAGCTCGCGTTCATCTCATTAACAATCGCTCCAGCGGCCTCGTTCAGCTCCACAACACCCTTCAACGGCCCTTCTCTGCTTCATACTACAGTAATGTTAACAATCACATCCATGAACATGATTTCTGCCTGATTCATATCCCGATTCATTTCCACCGGCTGTGAGGTGAAGACCACATGTCCCAAGATTCCTCGCTCAAACTTCATGTCATCAAGCTACGTCTTTGTTTTGAATAGACAACCTCTAGCGGATGAGATTTTTTTTTTTTAAGGTTTTAAAAAATCTTTTAAATGTAGAGGTAAAGAGTTATGATATTTTCTGTGAAACCGGTTTGTCTGAGATGGATTTTGATAACTGTCCCTTCGCAAGCAGTTTGATTGACAGGCAATCTGACCAATCATAACCCCGAATCCGCCATTCTATCCGACAAAGCAGTCAGGGGAGTTGGTAGATTAACGTTGGTAAACTTGAACTTGAAAAATTGTGTACCCGCGTCTTTCTGCGCAAATTCATGTTTATTTGATGCTATAAATGAACTAGTATGAAGAGATGATCGGTTCACGAGCCGATTGAAGGAGCGACAGCGATCTGTCACTACACATTGAAGTGTCACTATACGCTATTTATAGTTTAGTCTTCTTTAAAAAATTACAGTATTTTTAAATATGAAACTTTTATACGTTGTTAGTGTCCTCTTTGCTCCGCGATGTATTTTTCACTAAGTGAGAACATGATGTGTGCTGTGAGAGCGCATGGGTTGTCGTATAGCAACACGGGGCAGGTTTTGCGAAGGGTCAATTGTCCTCTTTCACAAGTAGAATACCCAATTTAAGAAAATATGGAATTTTATAATTGAGTGTTCCATGCCAGGAAAAGGTTTTCGTAAAGGTTTTCTATTTTTTTACATCACTCTGTTCTTTTTTTAAGCATATATATTAAAGAATACATCTACAGAGTGTAAATAACCATGCAAAATATAGCGATTGTTTAATGTTTGTGAGCAAATTACCTGAGCAAGTTATTTATAAAGCAACTGTGTTCTTCCAATTACTCATTTAATTTACTTATTTATTCAAAGCTTTAATGCACATGCGGGCATACCCACATCTGTCTACACATACATATTTAAATCTTTTATTTAATTAGTATAGAAAAAATGTGAACATTACATACCGACCTAAATCTTCATTGTGGTCCTCAAACCGCTGTCATCCTCGCGGCTGTGTCTGTTCCACATTTTGTCGGCACATCTCCTATTTACATCTACATCCCCCTATTTGAGTTACGCACCGCCGAGCTCCAATCAGACGTTGAATCTGTGGAGTGTCTAATGTAGACGCGCTGACACATACAGCCCTGCCGCCTCCAGCACATGCTGGACGAGTGGGCGGCCTGCCATGTGCACATGACTGCACAGAGAGAGAGGAGCTCTGCACGATACTCTTGCCAGGCTGTGGACGGTGACTACACTACAACCAAGACGGCAACACAGTAGCAGAAGAGTCGTTGTGCGGTCGAGACGTTGCAGGGTCGAAGAAAGATTTGCTAGAAGAAGTCCGTCCTGCTGATTGACAGAGGCATCCATTCGAGTCCGCAGGAGCCATGCTCAACCACGGGGCTATTTTTGGTCGAGCTGTCAAATGACGATGTCAGGACGTTCGTGCAGCAGAGATGCCGGTTAAAGGGGGGAACAGGTTGCCATAAGCAAATTTGGTAGCATGTCAGGGCAGGATATGGATGAGGAACCTGCTTACAGACTCTGCTTCTACTCTGTACGTACCTTCTGTCCTCTTTCCCATCATTCTTTCTGTCCCTTGACTTGCTTCTGGATTTAGACGCGCTTGAAACTCTATCCTTGCAGTGGCTTGCAGGTCTCAGCGTGCTGTTATTCGTCCTGAAAGCAGTTCTTTGTCGCTGGACGTCCTTGTTTTGCAGTTCTGAGGTGCTCGGTTAGATCTAACCCTAATAACCTCGGGTGTCAAGGGGCCTGCTGGTGATTAGGTGATTAGCTTGTTTCGTCTCACGCATGCATGGAACGCTGACCTGAGATCAGATACCCCCGTCTCACTTTTTCATTGGATATTTTGTGCCAACGAATGCCAAATTGGAAGCCCCCCCCCCCCCCCCCTTTCCCGAGATGCATAACAAATGTAGACTCTGGCCTTCTGTTGCCAGTCAGCTGCCAGAAACTTGGGAAACCCAGAGTAAATATTTACCATCCAAACACCCTGCTGACAGGCAACAAGTTAATTTACTTCCTTTTTTATTTTTGAATTGCAATATGCAATTCATCCTTATTTTCAGACCTCTAGACTAGATTGTGAAGCTGTGTAATGAAGGCTGTTGTCATTGGTTAAGTAGGTCAGTTGTGTATTTTAACCCTGAGGACATGATAGTGGCAGGGGTGGACAGTATGCTGTTTATGCATGTGTAAAAACCAGTGAGCCTTATGAAATATTCCTCTCTGTGAGGGAATTTGACAGCCTGAACAGCTTTATGTTTGCATAACTGGCATATGGCCAATGGACAACTAAATAATTAGCTGTATGCTAATTAATTATAATAAATATACATATCTTAAAATATGTCAGTGCCATTGTTTTGTCTCAGGATGCACACCAGTAATATTTTTTTCTAAGGCACATTTTTTTTTTGTCCGAATTGAACTAAGTTCTACTCCTGGTTTAATCTAAACCATGCCTTTGACTGTCATATTAAATAATGTATAAATGCACTGTTAATCCCTATCCTGAGTAGCTAAATTGAATGTTTTGATGGATATTTTGAGATACTAAAGGCACTGGTTTTAAAGTCCAACATGTAATTAAGACCCCCTGTGGTGAAAAGCAAGTTTTTAATGTCGTTTATGTCTATGAGGTGTTTTTAATATGCTTTAAGACAAACCATGTGCAAGTCCACCAAGTCTTATAACCAATCACGTCAGTGTGTTTGCGGGCTTTAGCATATTATTACTGTGCTGCGAGACAGGGGGTCTCGTCTATGTAAACTTATTCTTAGCCTCTAACTCAATCAATGACAAGTGAAATCTAACATTTTATTAGCCAGTGAGTAATGAGAGACATCAGGCTATTTAATTTCCTACCACAAAAATTAGTCACATATGCTAATGATTTACGCAGTGTAGAGGGTTAGTAAGCCCCCCCCCCCATGTTAATATTGCACATATTGTTCATGCCTTCTGACTATACTTTTGATACAATGAATATTTTAACATTTTATATATATATATATATATATATATATATATATATATATATATATATATATAAAATAATTGTAAAACAGTAGAAACGCAAACGGGGCAAAAAAAAAAATGCATTTAAAGAAGTTTAGAAACATTTTGAGTTCCACCTCCCTTGCCTCTTTCCCCCTTTACCTCACTTACCGAGAACAAAGTTCTTCAGTAATTGTGGAACTCCAGTAAGTCGGCTGTCAAGGCTATTTTATTCACTTTAAACATCGGATGAAGTGATTATTTTCTCATGATGCTGAGTCATTAATTAATTCGTCGGAAAAAATTATAAGCAATTGTATTTTTCCATGAGTCCGCTATGTTAGCGATCGTAACGTTACCTAGCTTGATTAATATCGTAGCTTGTTGGATAGTAAGTCACCAACTACAACTAACACGACGATAAGCCTGTGTGAACTGATATTATAGTCGATCTACCATTGTTGTTTTCTGCCTTATGATGTTAAGTGGTAGATCGGTTGGAATTTGCAGAAGTTCATACTTGTTTATTTTCAAAAAGAAATCCCTCTAAAAATGTGTGAATGGTAGGAATAGGCCTTTTAATTTTGTCACTGAATTGATTAGGTCTGTTGCAATAATTACAATAGTAATAGTACAATAATACTGCAATACTGACTAGCCAACCATAGAGAATGGCAAGCAACTGCGACGTTCATGGTTTTTTTTCCTTTCTTTTTTTTTCATGAGGCTCTGCCCACTTCATGCACATATATTGAATGTTACATAAGTTAATAATGATAGCAAGAGTGAAGAGTGTTATTTTTCCTGCCAACTGGTTCTTTTATTACTTCCTTAACCCTCTGGGGTCTTAAAATACTCACTCCATCATTTTTGGTCTTACAGATAAGAGTGATGCATCATTTGAAACTAAAAGGTCTCCTTTTTTTGAGTACACTCATGATAACAACAAATCTTTGGGCTTTTGTAAAATAAAGAAAACGGGATGTGCTTTCTGCCGCCTCGGCCTCCGTGAACTTCTTTCTGGAGAGTGTCGAATTAACCGAAACTCAGCGTATACTTGTCACAGACATTAGAAAATCTTTTTAGAAAGCTTGAAATGTCTACTTTTCAATGAAGTCAATTCGAAAACAAATATTCTCGGTTTATGTAATCTATATGAAACCAACTCTGTATACCATTGTGGTTGTACAGACACTCCGAAGATTTGCACTAAACAAGCCTAACCAGATCAACCGAGCCTGTTACCTGCATCAAAAAAAAAGTTTGCCATGTCCAAAAAAAGAAAGCTAAATTTTTGTTGCAACATCCTTTCAATGTTTAAGCGTCTATTTTTGGTGGTGAGTGCCATTGGTCTCTATTAAGTGAAGCATTAGCTTCACTGTTACCCCAGCGAGGCTTTGCTAGCCAGTTGAGCCTTGTAAAGTGTTAAATTCATGAATGAATCAGCAGTTTGAATGTATTAGTTGAATGAACAGTTTAATGACTCGCTCAAAGACAGTCCCTTACCACCACCTACTGGTGGAACACTGCACTGACTTCACAACGACAGCCCGAGACTTCACTCATTTCTTATAAATTGTTCCCCGTAACACTTATGTTTTTGATTTTGCTACAGGCCTCTTTCCAGCGGTCCAACAGTCACGACAAGGTGAGGAAGATCGTGGCAGAGGAAGGCCGGGCTGCTCGAAATCTCATCGCATGGAGTGTCCCAGTGGAGAGCAAGGAGGAAGAGGGTTAGATCTGAAATCATATATATATATATATATATATAAATACTGTATTCATTGCTTTTACTTGTTGTTATAAACAGTCTCACATCCCACGCGGCTCGACACCCATCTGACAAGCACTTAAAATGCATCCAGCTTTGTAAAGAGCGATGAATAAGTGCTCCAAATCTGTCATCCCCCTCTTGTACCTGGAGTTACAGTACACTCTTTGTCGCAGAGTTTGCGAAATCCTCCTGTGTGTGTATAAGCTGACCCAGATCCTCTGTTTCACTGTCAGCGCTGACAGGTCACCACAGGAGTCTTTTGTTAGTTCGGGACTGCAGTATGTGCTCTGTCAGAGCAGACACGACTCGCCATTCATCCAGCACTGTGACCGTTTCTGGATCAGGGGTTGTAGACTTAAGTATACACTTAGACGTTCTGATTGAGAATCAGTTTTGACCCCTCATATCCTGATAAAGAGGATTATATTGACTAGAGGAAGCTGATCCCATATGACTAGACAAAGCTAATCATGTTCTTATAGTGAATACACAGTTCAGGCCCTGATCTCAATCAGTTTTAATAGTCAAAGACACTTTATGAGTGCAAGCACTAGCTGAAAGATGACTTTTAAGATGAATAAAACAGAAGAATGTCCCGGTCATGCTTGAACCCTAAATTAAAAGGAAAATGCATTACTAGTTATATTTTGCATGAAGAAATTGAAGTCTATTTGTAGCCATAGTTAAGCTTTCTTTTGCATTGCAACATTGCTTTTATGACAATTAAACATTTTCATGCTAGTGAGAGTTTGTGTCACTGTAATAAGTCATTCTGTCTGGGACACAATTTAAAATTATCTATTTAATTATAATAAATTAATTTTATGATTTATAAAATAAAACAATTAAATGCATATTAATTAAATATTTAAATTAGAAATTTAATTATACATATATTTTTTTATTTAATAAAAATACATTCAAACAAATAAATAAAATAATACATTAATTTTATTTGACTAAATTATTATTATTTTTTTTTCATTGCAGTAATGTGGAGGGATCTTGATTATGATCTTGAAATGTTATTTTTTTATGTTCAGAATGGAAGTTTACTCAAGTACACTGCATTTTTTTTTAAAATAGTATGCATTATGTAATGACATATTTAAACTATTGCTATGCTATTGTAGCAATATAACCTCATCTTGGGAATAAAAACTATTTTGTTTGCATTTTTATTTTATGTAATTGTTCCTGACTTTTATGTGAAGAAATTCATACAGAGCATTGTTTAATTTTATGATCTGAAAGTTCAGACTTTGTGTGACTCTGTCTTTAGTTTTACGATTGCTTTGAGGTCATCCATCTGAATTTGATAGATGGAGTATTTTGGGCTTAAGAAGAAATGTCACATTTTATCTGCACTGTATTCTTCTCTTCACATGCAGCTAAATCAAAGATTCAAGGTAACAGCAACGCAAGAGCTCAGCGAATCAACTCCGGGCTCCACAGGAACAAAAAGCAGGTGAGAGTCATTTGATCAGAATTGTTTTTAGTTTCTGAATATTTTAATTAAAACCTCCAGTAATTAAAAGACTAATGTGATACAGTGTAGTTTTTCTCATTGTATAATCTCCACAACAAATCAGTTAGTTAAGAAATTTGGATAAATAAAAAACAATCTGAAGCATGCATACACCTTGGCCAGTGTACAAATAAGCGAAAAGGAAAGTGAGAATTGAACTAGGAAGCTTTGACCTGGAAAGCTTCAATTAAAAAGCTTTTGCTCATGTTAAACACTAGGGGGAGCCAGATACTTTCATTTCATCCTCTTATTTATGGGGTTCTAATTTCCATTTCTCCATGATTTGACCTCAGTGTTTGTATAAGCGGCACACACTGATGGTTAAAACAGCCATTAACCCATAAATTTAAAGGGTTAGTTCACCTAAAAATGAAAATTCTGTCATTAATTACTCACCCTCGTGTTCTTGCAAAGCCATAAGACTTTCGTTCATCTTTGGAACAAAAATGAAGATATTTTTGATGAAATCTGAGATATTTCTATCCCTACATTGACAGTCTACCACTTTGAAGTTCATATAGAGATCGTGAAACTAATCCATATGAGCGGTTTAGTCCAAATTTTCTGAAGAGATCGCTTTATATGATGAATAGATTGAATTTAGGCTTTTATTCATATATAAACATTGATCAGCGAACAGAAACATAAGCTCAACTGTACTTGCATAACGCACGAAGATGAATCTCATTGCTGTCTCTCAAACATGCTTGAGATTCTGTTTACCACAACTTATGAATGTTTTGAATGTTTATATGTGAATTAAAAACTTAAATTCAGTCTGTTCATCATATAAAGCGATCGTGTCTTTTCAGAAAATATGGACTAAACTGCTCAATTCATATGGATTGATTTTAAGATCTATTTTTTTAATGTCAGTTGAGTAGACTGTCAATAGACGATCAGAAATCTCTCAGATTTCTTTATAAAGATCTTCATTTGTGTTCTGAAGATGAATGAAAGTCCAAAGGGTTTTGAACATGAGGGTGAGTAAATAATGATCAAATTTTCATTTTTGGGTGAACTAACCCTTTAATAGCAAATTCATTTGAATCAAGTAAAGGTATCTATACCATTTGAAATCTCTTCTTCTCTCTTTACAGAACTTGGCGATAGACTGCAAAAATGCACCCGGGTCGATACTGGACAAAGGATCTGAGAAAAGCCCCACCAAGACCAGACAGCCACGGAAGGTGGACCTCAGAGCACGATACTGGGCCTTTCTGTTCGATAATCTGCGGAGAGCAGTGGACGAGATCTACGTCACCTGTGAATCCGACCAGAGCGTTGTGGAGTGCAGGGTATGATTCAAGACTAGTTACACTTCACTGACATTTAATTGCAGTTTTTACCAATAAAAACACAAAATGTTATGTGTTTATAATGATGTAATTTTAACTGAAATATAAATATAATTGAATTATAATTATATTTTTTGTAATAATATTTTAGATTTGTTGAGTTTTGAGACCTTTTTGAGCTGGAGTCTGTGGCTGCTTCTACACTCTCTGACCACTGGAGGGAGTGGAGCATTGTGATGAACCTCTTCCTCTGCTGCCTCCTCCTCTTCGCATTCCTTTTGTTTTCTGGTTTGTGTCAGAGAAGGGTTTGGTGAGAGAATTATCACTGCACCTCTCCAGGGCCTTTCTGGAGGGAGTGGAGATGGATGACATGTGTAAACAAAGGGCCCCCCACCCCACTCCTTCTGTGTGTGTGTGTGTGTGCGTGTGCGGGGGGGGGCTTGGGGTACGAGGTCTAGGTAACGTCCCAAAACGCTTTTTCCACCCCAGGTTCTTTGTTTAGTTTTAGTAAAAGCAAAAAGCTGATTGCAAGACGTGTACTATAGTCAGCCACTGTGACCAATAACCTCTCAGCACGCAACGATCGCAATAACGATTCGTCACTTCAAGTTGATCAATAGTGTTTTTGTGTCCGGTCTGGTCTTGGGACCCGTGTCGGCAAACATGCGTTTGAACTGTTAGCTTTTGTTGGCAGAGCCCGTGTCAGGGCACTCACTCTGTTTACCCTGGCAGGTATGGCGCCTGGCTGTATTTGGGCCCATCGTCCACGCTCTACTCTGCTGGCTCTGATTTATCGATTGCCGTGTAATCTAGAATTATGCTGAGCGGGGTTCGGGCAACCGCTCGAAGCTAACCGGCCCCCTTTGTGGTTACCTTGTTGACAGCCGGCCTGCGCGAATGTGCATAAACACTCCGGCCGCTGTGCTGCCATGTCCGGCGGGCCTGTTCACACTCCCGGGCCCTTTGGTCTGAGTGTATTTTTATGTGTCCATGCTATGTTGCAGATCTTTAGCTCACTGCCATGTGACAGTAGGGGATTGTCTGATCTGTAGGCCTACAGTAGGAAAATATCCCTCGGAGCAGTTGAAGTCCAGGACTTTTCTCTAACACATAATCGCTCCTTTATGAAGATGGAAATCTGTGATTCTGCACTTCATTGTCTTCTTTCCCTTTGTGTAACAAAGATGCATAAAATTATCATGGCAAATTTTTTGGTCATCATCAAAATCTCACATAAAATGGAAAACATTTTCTTCATTTAAAGGGATTCAAAAATTACAACTCTTATCTTTTCTAACCTGCATGACGTATTATTCTGCAAAGCAAAGCAAAATAAGAACGTTTCAACTATATTTTGGTCCATACGAAGTAGGCTTTCTGTGATAGTCGGTGTAGACGGTGTAGACGGTGTAGGGGGGTAGTCGTGGCCTAATGGTGAGGGAGTCGGGCTTGTAACCTGAAGGTTGCTGGTTCGATTCCCACGCCAGCAGGAATTGAAGGTGGGGATTGTGAATGAACAGCACTCTCTCTACCTTCGATACCATGACTAAAGTGCCCTTGAGCAAGACACCTAACCCCTAATTTCTCCCCTTATAAGTCGCTTTGGATAAAAGCGTCTACCAAATGAATAAATGTAAATGTAAATGACGGTGTTCAACCCCCTTCGCCATTTTAAACATTTAGTTCAGTTAGAGAAACTTAAAAACTGAACTGATTTTATTATTTGTCACATTAGGCATTTTTGTTTAATGTTGTTTTCCCCCGCCCACATGACCTTGATGACATCAGCAGAAAAGAAAATTTGTTTCAGATTATTATATTGTGATGAAAATAATGATAAATAAACAACTTGCCGCTTTTTAATTTAACATACTGCTAAATCATGCCTAATAAAACATTAAATTCATGTTATGTTCAGTACAACATTTGCAATAAATTATATTAGCTTATTCATAAGTATCTCATTCAGTGCAAAATAAAAAAGGATCCTGAAAAGTTTGTTTTCCAGCATTCAATTCCACCTGTGTTTCTGTTTCTTTATCCTGTGCCAGTGGTGGCTGCTCTGAAATTCTTGATTTGGTCTGCTGCTTGATTTATTTTCGTATTCAAGTAACGCCCACATCTTTAACCCACAGCCCAGAGGACTAATTAGTTCTTATCAGGCCTCTCCCTCATCCCAGGCCTGATTTATATCATATCAGCCCATGGACGACAACTCTCCTTTCACTTGTGTGAATGTGTGCTTGAGAGCGAGAGGTGTAATATATATCAGAATTGTTTTTGTGGGGTTGATGGGTCATTCTCCTGTCAAATGTCTTCTATAAGGCTTTCAAATTAAGCAGAATTGCATGCTAAATGTGTAAAGAAATTTTTTATGGTGCTCAGCTGTTTCCTGTCCACTTGTTCGTTCTCAGCTATTGCATTATGGGTCAGTCTCGTCCTCCGCCATGCCCTGGTGTTGTTAACTAGCCTTAATCAACAGGCCTACTGCTGGACACATCTTTCACTGTGCTTGACTCCCCTATTAACTAAAAGCACTGTAGACTTGTCCTCGATCGCCACTCCCCCATTACCGCCCATCAATCTCACACACACGCCTGTTTCACAGCATCGCCTCCCGTCCCCTACTTAATCCAGAGCATCAGTCATACCGCAGCCCCTGGTCCTGATCTCTGTGCACCTGAACCGTGTCCCGACTGCCTCACGATATGGTACGCATTGCGATACATGTCAACACATTTTGATGCATTGCAACTAGATCCCAATTGAAATGGCACCAAACATATGAGGAAGACACAATGTGCCTGCAAGAGAGAGAGAATCTGCAGGATTAGTTTCAAATTCTGCTGTGCACTCCACTTTTATCCAGTATGGCGCCTCATAAAAGCGGCACTGAACCCTTTGAGAAATGATTATTTGTAAGTTGTAGATGACCTTCTGTTGTATTAATAGATTTATAGCAGTGCTTCCCAACCTTGTTTTTAGTCATGGCACCCTTTGAAAATGTTTGAAAATTTTTGGCACCCTTCATTAGTGTTGTCACGATACTGGAATTTCTAACTTCAGTATGATACCATGAAAAGTTTTGACATTCAAAACTGCAGGGAAAAAAATTACGTATATATTATCATATAGTTATTTTTAGTATTGTCTATCTATTGAAAGTGTAGACAATCAATAATTTCTTAAGAGATCACTTTATATGATGAAAGATTTTAAGTAAGCCTTTTATTCATATACAAACATTGCTCTATTACAATTACAACTATCTTTCTTGTGATTTGCATTTTTAATATGAATTTGTGTGTTGTTTTTATTGGAGACATCGGAGATTGATGGTATATATTTTTTTTTTACACATTTTTTAAGGGTTTTTTTTTTATACGGCACCCCTGCTTTCGCCACACTGATTTATAGGAAATGATATAAGATTTTGGACAGATTTTAACATCACAAGCTGGTTTCTTTTAATTTTTAGAGCCTGTGGTAGGTCTAGGGTTGTAGACCTGTTCTAATCTGTGTTGTGGCAAGGCTTTGCGACACTCTCTAGCATCTTTGTTGGAGTCAAGGGATTCCCCAGAGTCCCTACAGCGCACCCAGATCGAATATCAGATGGACAATGAACATTTCATCATTCATTGCACACTCTTTGCCAGTAACTTGAAATGATTACAGCCCCAATCAGATTTGCCAGCCCCCTTTTGCAAAGCTAATTGGTAATTTCAGCTGCACCTCTTGTGGAAGACCACTGAGGCGGGAAAGAGCAGCAGCACTCTTTTTCCTTTTCTTTTTGTCCCCTCCTGGCATTTGTGAATGGAGTGTTTCTGGAGGGTGGGAGGGTGTGTGAGATGTGCTCCAGTAGCTTCAGATGCCCACTCTTTTAGTAGAGACAACAGAGTGTAGGTTTACACCGGCTCCTCGGTGTGAACAAGAATTGGGGGCTCGTCCGTGATTCCGCTTAGAATTCACTAGATTCTGCTGGGGTCTTGGCTTGTTTCCCCTTGGTGTCGGGAAGTGCTCATTGTTCTTCCAGACATGCCACAAGAGACATCAGGGTGGGAGGATGATCTGACCCTCTTGCCTGGTCAGATCAGGCCTCTGGGGTCACAGCTTAATTTTAAAGATGCCCTGTATTCAGTTGTATGTTTGCCGGATTGTTTCAATGAAAATACTTTGCCTTGACTAATTCATTTGTTGCTACTTTAGATTTTTTTTTTCTTAGTTAGACATAGATCAACCCATTTTGGCAGGTTTTTGCAAGAACATACTTTCCATTTAGAAATTATTATGCGTTTTTGTTTGTTGGTTTGTGCTTAAGCACATGTCAGAGTTGCATGTAATTCTTTAGTAACTCCCATATCTCATTGAGGGCTTTAAAACTGACTTAACACATGCTGTCCCCCCTTCAGGAGGTGCTGATGATGTTGGATAACTATGTCAGAGATTTCAAAGCTCTAATCGACTGGATCCAACTACAGGAGAAGCTGGAAAAAACAGATGCTCAGAACAGGTGATAACATGCATGCTTGTGCATAAACACACAAACACACACACACGGCCTATCATGGTTATAACATACTCGCACCATGTACACAAATCCACTGGTGAGTCTTTTACACTGTAGTATGAATTGTGACCACAATACTACTACATTGATTACATTGATTATAGAATAAAAACCAGAGCTTTTAAGTGGTGTGTCAATTTTTTATAGAAACTCATTAAAAATGTTCTGGATATTTCCACAGAATTTATATGTGCATCGTTTAAAAGTATGTGTCTATTCTAAGTTGGGGTTAGGGTTTGGTTTTGGGTTAGTTACTTGTAATTATGCATAATTTACTATTATTACTATAATAATTATATGTAGTAACGTGTAACTACGTCACCTTAAAATAAAGTTACCAAATATTTTTTGAGAATTTTTGTAAGCTTTCAGCTGCTAGATGTTTGGGTTCTGTTCTGAATCAGTACCTTTTGTATGTTTTACCTGGTTACTGCAGGCCCACGTCTTTGGCTTGGGAAGTTCGAAAGATGTCACCAGGGCGACATGTGATGTCCAGCCCCTCATCAGACCGGATTGTACCATCACCTGGCGTCCGCCGTGCCCTCAATTTTGGGTAGGCCAATCCAGTAACATTCATCACACCCAGGATCACTCAAAAACATTTCTCTCAAGTACTCAGAAGGACTTTCTTCACTAGTCATGAACTTTAGCTTATATACCAGAGTCACTCTAACTAAACGGACCATGTGGTACTGCCCCATATGCCATGATAACTTGTCACAAAATTTAAAATTTAAAAAGTCACACAACTATTGTATTTTTTTCCATTGATTAATGTTATACAATTACTCAGTACTATATTTTAGGGATGGTTAAAAGTAGGGCTGCAACATCTAATTGATAAAAAAAATTATAATCAATAATGAAAATAATCAACAACGAATTTGATTATCGATTAGTCAGCTCTGCGTACTAATATAAATATATATTCACTATATTTATTTGCACAGGCTTTATATTGCACATTGTCTGGAGGGCAGTATTGAGCAGACTGTGGAATAACATTGTTTAAAATAATTCATTTTTAATTAAAAAAATAATAAATAATAATGTCTTCCGAAAAATATCAATAACAATCACCGGAAATCGATTAACCGGAAAAATAATCGACAGATTAATCGATTATCAAAATTATCGTTCAATAATTTGTTAATTTATCGAATAATGAGCAATTTACAAATGACAATATATGCAAGGCATACACGGCAACCATCATCACAACCTTAAATGGATACAAATTTGTAAAAAGGAATAATAAGTTCGTTCTGGTTATTTATCCCAGACTATCCAACAGCAAAGAAGGGGGGTAAAGAATAAAAAAAAAAGTATTAAAAAATAAAAGTAAATTGGGTGAGAATTAAAATCTCCAATGATGGTCTCCTTAAAGGAGAAAGCAGGGTTCCATGTTTTATCAATTAATTTAACAGAATTCCTAATGGTATGTTTAATTTTTTCGAGTTATAGAAACATTACATTTACATTTAATTGTTTAGCAAACACTTTTATGCAAAGCAACTTACAAATGAGAACAATAGAAGCAATCAAATCAACAAGAGGGCAACAGTGTGCAAGTGGTGTGTACATTAGTACCTTAAGGCTTGAAGATTTCCAATAATAAAAAAAAGCTTTTATAAAAAGCTATAATATTAGCTTGGCACTTTTTGTACACGCCTTCAGCGGGAGATACTCTGAAGATCAATGGGCTCAGTTTCAGAGTAATGTTAAGGACCTTTGACTGTGACATTGGAAGTGCCATTAAATCTTATCAAGTTTTTTTTTTGGCTGGTGAGGAAAGGATGCAAAGCTTGCTTTAGCAAAGTCACATAATAGAAAATATTTGAATTTGTTGGTTTTAGAAATGTTGAACTAACTGAAGTCTTTAAATGTCACAGGTGTGGTTGGAAAACGGATCATGAAACAACACTAAGCCTTTCTTCATTAAGTATGCAAAAGTTCAGTCTAAAGTGGGAGGTAGATGGGCATAAAAGCAAACAATGTATTTAATAATAATTGCTGACAAAATTGTTTCCAAATTCTTGGTGAGAAAAGCATGATCAGGGTTGGTGTATTTAGAGGGGCGTAGCGAGCTGGATCCAAGAACTAATGAGGGTAACGAGGATGACATACAGTACTTAGCTACTATCACACACCAGTTAATCTCTGTGGAATTACACCATGCATATTTTTTTCTGGATCATAGCTGCCATATAGATTAAAAAAAAAAAAAGAAAAGGGCCACCATCTACCAGCCCAGATATACAAGGATATAATTGCATCAAATTACTATGTGGAGATATAAAAATAGGATTTGTGCTAGGATGTTCATTTTAACTAATTCAATCCTTCCTATCAAAGATAGCGGAAGACCTTTCCAGTGTACTTTAATGCCGCCCATTAAATTAATACAATTTCCTTTGTGTAGTGATTTCAATGAGCTTCAGATGGGAGGATTTGTTTTTTGTTTATTTATTGTTAATTGTTTCAGTCTTCTTTAGGGATGGAAAAAGCAATTCTCTTTATTTTACCTAGATTTTTCTTTAATGTGTCCATTATAGGGGACATCATGCATTTTAGTATTCATGTATTATATATTATAGGAGTAATGATCATTATGTGAAAACTATGAACTCAGTATTTGATTTGCAGTATTGTACAGGAAATATAAAGGTGCTATATAGGTCTTTGTAGGTGTTTTGACCTATAAAGTATTCTGGGAAGTGAAAAAAAAAACTTTGTCAATTTAAAAATGTATGCTTCATCCATATTCTCTGCTATATTCACACATACATACATACATATATATATATATATATATATATATATATATATATATATAAATATGAAAGTGTAATATTATTTGCTATTAAAAAGTTAAAAATCAAAGTAAACGCTATTTTTTTTTTTTTTTACTTTATTAAAAAATAACAAATTTGCTCTTCCTTGGATCTTTATCCAATCAACCTGGTGGGGTCCTTTTTATCGTAAGATTGAACCTGTATTCCCAAGGTTTACTTGCAATTTCAGACATGGTGTATCTGCTTGAGTCTGTCCTCAACCCATTATCCCTGCTTGCAACATGCAAATTGTCACCATCGTCTCTGTTGGCAAACTGTGGCGACTCTCAACTCCTACCAGAGGATCAAGAAATGAAACTCCCTGCATTTTTAACTGATAGTGTGAAGGAAGACATTTGATAACCTGATTAAAATGCCACTGAATGCTCAGATTGAGAAATCAATGACAGATATGATACATATCTTGGCCTCACCACGAGACTAGAAAGACTACGCCCGTCTGGCAGAGGCTGGGAGGAAAAGGGGAATCGATCCGAAACGGCCTAAGCGTTTTGTTTAATGCGATTTTTGCCGGGTTCTCCTCAGGCCTGCGCTTGAGACTGTGGGGGGTGCAGATCTAAGTGTGGTTAAAGACTGCTGAAGCACGGGCATCCATGTCTGTATTACACTGTAATTGGATGCCTCAGGAAATGGATATCGATCAAGACGGAGGGCCCTCAGTCTGAAGTTTCCATTTTAGTTCCCAATGTTTGAGGATGCCCGGTGCAACGATTCATAGCTAGAGCGTTTAGCAGCTGCAGGCATGATGGCTGTCTTAATAGCAGAGTATAGTTAAAATTCATCGATTATGAAAACATTTGTACTTATTGTAATTGCGCCACTGGCGATGAAGAACACCACCTGGCTAGTGTCCACCAGGTCATTTCAATCTGAGACACCCTACACACCCTGCTTTTGTATGTTTACAGGGGTCCCCCTCCCACATTGGCTGTGGCACGTCTCTCCCACACTGGACCAAGCTGGGCCGATCGGGTCAAGTCTTCCCAGTCCCTTCCCGTCCCCAGCCAAAGTGTCAACATCCCCATTGAAAAACCGGGTGAACTGACCTTCTCTAAGCACAGTAATTTATTTTCAAAAACATATGTATCTGTATTATTTGTGTTTATGTACATTCGTCAATCCTCAGCCAAGAAAGACGCAGAGGGCTGGGAGACCGTGCAACGTGGGCGTTCAATGAGGCCTAGGGCCAAGGTAAGCCCCGTTCTGGCCAATGTAAGTCCCAAAGACGACAGCGACAAGGAGAACCAGCGCATCCAGCCCTCGCCCCAGGAAAAATCTCAGGAGGTGAAGGAGCAAGAGCAACCCATACCCCAAGAGCAGAGCCAAGAGATGGAAAAGACCTCTATCATTGAGGTACTGACGTCATCCAGCCTCGCTTTATTAATTATTCAGGACCCGGAGATAGATATGAAGACTCTGTATCTAGGAACACACTGTGACCAAACAAAAACATTCTGATGTTACACTGTCCAGACAAAGCAGTATCAAGTGTACGAGCATCGATTTTGTACATGTTTATCAGATTTAATTAGGTTTATTAAATATTGACAATACAATGTCATAAATTGCATTTGGGGAATATGCCGAAGCCAATAGCTCTGTTGCAAAACCTAGTGAGCTTCCATGTTATCTACTACATTCTAAGGCAGCACCCTCACTGAAACATAATTGCTGACTGATTTGGAGCACTTTATGTAGGCAAAAACATAAGGAGTAGGGCTGCTTTATTGACCAATAATTGATTTCAGTGGAGTTTATCATTGGCATGATGCGATGCTTACATCACAGTACTATAATTGGCATAAAATAGCACATTGTTCAGGATTAAATGAATCTTTTGCCCAACATCTTTTTTTTTAACTTAACTTGTCACAGTGCTTTGTGGGATTGTCTTCCCCAAAGAGGATACGTTTGATGCTGTCTTTAGAATTTGGCCAACATTTGTTAGGAAGCTGCAAAATTAAAGGGATACTTCACAGAAAAATGAAAATTATCCCATGATCCATTTAGCCAGGGAATTTTTTTTAATATAACATATATCTTTTTTATATATAATATATATCGCTTCTTCTGAAAGAAGATAGTCATGTACACTTAGGATGGCTTGAGGGTAAGTAAATCATGGGATAATTTTCATTTTTGGGTAAACCATCCCATTAAGTTGCCTACCTTTTTGGACAGCCTTCATGTCAAAAGCCTTGTCTTGAAATGCTTCCTCTGTTGGCAATCCCACTAGGTTTTAAAACGGAGCATGTAGTTGAGACTGTAGTGACTCAAAATGACTTGTTTGCATGCTTGTGGTTTTTGATTGTACAGTTCTTGGTATGCTGCACATTTGTTGTGAAATGCATGATATTGTGTAATTATTTAGCATGCTGTGTTTTAGCTGTTTTTGTTTTATCTGCCAAATGGTCATACAGATGTGGCAAGGAGTGAAATGCATGCATGTGTTCATATTTGTGTATTCATCTGTGTGTATATTGCGCAGCCCCCAGCAGAATGTTTTGAAGAGCCAGGGGAGAGTGTCAGCGCCCCCTCTGAGGACACGCCACCCCCCATGTCCGACCCTGTGCTGCCCCCTACTTCTCTGCCTTCGCAGGCCCAGTGCCCAGACTTGGCTTCCGACCCAGACCCTCCTCCTGTATCCCTTTCCCAACTGGAGGAGCTGAGTACTGGGCAAGCCAATGTAGAGCAGGGGACAGAGGGGTCGGTGTGGAAGGTTGCGGCACCATCGGCAAAAACGGAGGCAGCGGTCTACGTTCCCCTGGCAGTGATGACACTGAAGAGCATGCTGGACCCCACAGAACTTTCTACTGTGAGTGCTGAGAGACACAGGCCAGGGTCAGGACTGCCGCCTAAACAAAGTCAATCCCAAAAACCTCCAGGCGAGGCAGGGTTACCCCCTCCCTCCTCCTTTCTCTCAGCAAGTAGGGCATATATGTGTGTGCGTGATGACGGGGGTTAGCAAGTATCCACTGCGAGTAGAGAACAGGAGGTCCCGGTGTTTTTAGAGAGTTGCCACAGTTGCTCAAGTTTTTATTTTAGGCTTATCAAGTGTCCTCTGCACCAGTCAAATGACTTGACTGATTTTGTACCCATGGGCTGTCATTGACCTTGACCTCCCTGTGAGCCTTGACCTCCCAAAATGTTATCATTCCTGGAGCCGGTGCATGGCAAGGGGATCTGCGGATCTCAGTTTAGATTCAGCCCCCTGCCCCTCTAACCTTGAACCAAAGTCGCTCCGACTAATCATTTTGGTGAATCGGATCACAAGTGGACGACGCTAAATACAGGTGTAAATGGGGTATAAATCATTTTGAGCTTGACCACTTTCAACCACTTCCAGAGGTAGTCGAAAACGCATTTAAACGGATTGCTTCCATTGTGGAAAGCTCATGTGGTTATATGTGTTCGAACAGCCACAAAAACCGCCTACTCATTCACATTCATATGTAAATTGCGCGAGCTTATTTTGCCCATTAGATCGAAAGATCTGAAAAACTACATTTACCCGGCCATAGACCCTCCCCTCAGGACAAAAGTGGTTGAAAGTGGACAAAAGAGACAGATTAAAATACCATGTGTAAACGGGAATGTGTCTCCCTCTAGTCCTCTTGTGATCAAGTCGATCAAAACACATCTTGAACAAGGGAACAAGCTCCTGATGGTTTGTGGAAAAGGGGTATCAAAATTTACAGATACCAGATCAGATTCTGAATACAACAATCACATTTCTGTCCAGCAACCATCCAGCTACAAATTTAAGTTCAAGACCATTGATTGGTTTAGCTGCTTGACCTACAGATGTATGCCAAATGGCACCTAGTTTTCTTTACATGAGTTTGCTGTCAAAATGATATGGCAACTCCTGTTGCGTTCCGCTTGTCTACTGTCTAACCCTTTCTAAGAGAAACCTCTAAGGGGTTAATTAAGGCTAGACCCACAACATTTTCTATGAGCTATCGGCTTCCATTACTCAACGGGTGTTGGCCTCTGTACAAAACCCAGTCTAAAACAATGGAGATGGATGAGCTTTAAATGCTCAGACAGGAGCACAATCTCAGTCATGTCGGAATCCGGAATCATTGCTTCCGAGGTCCAGACACCACCTCTCCGGGTGGGTCAGATAAGCCCCGTTCTGTTTAGACTCCAGATCTAAGTCCAGCAGGCGCACTGTTGAGAGAAATCCACCTCTTATTATGCTTGTTAGCATGACGTCTGACACTGACCTCAGCGCAGCTCCGGGGTCTCCATCTTCTCCCACGGCCGTTCTGAAATTGGCACTCGGCATACTGTTCACTCGTCAGGTTCTGAAAGTGGGGGTCAAGTGTTGTGCCCTCTGATGGCAGTGGGAAGGATACTTTTTCCAAAATATTTTGGCAATTTACCAGTCATCACGAGTCATGAAGACCCACAGGTGCACCCATGGAAGGAATGTATGAGCGAAAATTTGCCCCTCAACGAACCCCTCTTTTGTTACCACCCTAAAATCAGCAGAAACCCCTCTGCCTACAGGTAACTGTGTTCCAAAACACTAAGATGAACAGGGTATTTGTTCATCTTAAAGGGATAGTTCACCTAAAACTGAAAACAGTATTTTGTTAAACACAAAAGAAAGAAGAAAAAAAAAATCAAAATGGTCCATTGTTGTTTAGACCCCAATGTTCTTCAAATTATCTTCTTTTGTGACACAAAAGACATGCCAGGCTTGTGACCGTTGCAAGGCCATTATTACGACCATGGGTCACATGACAGTTAAGAATACAAAAATATTGACAATTTGTTGTTGACAGTGACTCTCATAAACATTTTGACTGAAAAAAAAATCTTAATTTTATGGGGGATTTTAGCATTTAAATTTAGAGTATTTTAATAAATGAATAATAATTCATTAATTTAAATACTTTTGAATCATCCTGCAGGCTCCTTTATTTCGGACCAAACTTTTTAATTTACTAAATTAAAATAAATGTATAAATATTATTTAAATATTTTTTATTATTACAACATGGCCTCTCATACCTTATTCCTTAAATATGTTTTAACATAACGAAAAAGAATACTATCCCATCTCCTCGTCTTTATTGTGGCTGTATGCTGCATGATTTGGTTATGCTTCCCCATGTGTGGTTTTTGTGATTGATTGTGTTTATGGCGTGTGCCTGTATTATCATTTCATTTTGTTTCGGTTTAGTTTCTTAAAACATCTTTTTGCATTTTGCAGGCTTCCACCAAACATTTAAAATATGATTGCATTAAATGTTTGAATTTCAGAAATTCAAGTCTAGCCTAATTTCAGATAAAGTGCTGAATTGATTGCACCATGTCTTAATTGAAGTTGCGCTGCCTGGGCATGTTCTCAAAAGCCTGATGTGGCTAACTTGGCGCTGTACTGCACATTTCATGCCTCTGTTTGGGGTGGTGACTTCAATGACTCAGTTAGTTTGTTGTGCCTGTTGTCAGCCTCAATCCATGGCTGAAGTTTTGGCTAAGAAGGAAGAGCTGGCTGACCGCCTGGAAAAAGCTAATGAAGAGGCAATTGCAAGTGCCATCGCTGAAGAGGAACAGCTGACACGGGAGATCCAAGCAGAGAACAATGAACTGGAGACGGACAACGAAAGCGACTTTTCTGTAAGTCAACAACCCTAGTAGTTTACGTGTAATTACAATGTAATTACAATGACATGCGTTTTCTTAGCTTGTTTAGTGTTTTCTGAATTTACTATAATTTTTTTTTTCTCTTAAAGGCAAGTATCGGGAGTGGAAGTTGTGGCTTGAACTTAGACTGGAGCGAGATGCTAGCCGATTATGAAGGTAATGATGTAATTAGCATCTGCATTTCTAAGTTGTACTGTAAGTCTGTAAGTTAACTTTGCTTAAAGAAAGCAAATGAAATGGGCCAAATTGCTGAAATTAATTAATTTTGCACAATATTTTCTCAAAAGTAGTTAAAAATGGAAAATGTGGAAAATGTTCCAACTTGAACATGGTTATCGGCTGACGCAACAGTGTTGGAAAAGAGGTTGTCGTTACCTCAAAGAATATGTCTTTATTAATTTTTAAGCGTTTTTCCTCCCCACATCATTGAAGTTGTGTTCCTTAGTTTACTTAATTTAATCAAATTATATAAAATGCTTTTCTTGCAACACTGGATGCTGATAATCTCAAAAGAGCAGGGATGAAATATCGTCTAACTCCTTGTAAATGTGTTATTGCATCACTTTTTTTCCGACAGCTCGAGAGCCCTGGCGTCAGAGCACCTCCTGGGGTGACATCGTGGAGGAGGAGCCCGCCCGTCCACCAGGCCATGGCATTCACATGCACGAGAAGCTGTCCTCTCCTTCACGCAAACGGTAACAAAGTCACATTGTCCCATTTGTTACAGAATAAGGTAACGCTTTATTTCAGCGGTCCACTTTAGACATACTGCTAACTATAAGTAACTTTGCAACTACATGTCAACTTGTAGTCACAAGACTGTTTGCTTAATATCTGCTAACACTTTATTTTTACGTTCCCCCAACAGACATTTTACTATAAGCAACTATATGTTGGCTAACTCTTAGATTACTTACAAATTGTAGTCACTTACTGATTCTAAATTACATGACAAAAATTGTAGTTCGTAATGTAATCCATTTCATTTACACGTTTAAGGTAATATAACTTTTGACCTAACTCGTTTATCACATTGAATCGAATATGATAATATTGTACCATTATTGATATAAAAATACAAAGAGAAAGAAAATATATTCCATTCTTTGTTCATTCAACGTGAAGTGCTTTAAACATTACATTACGTTTTGGTTTCCCAAACTGGGTTTGTGAAGAAACTGCAGAGTGTTTTGTGAGTTTAATGAAAGGCTAATAATTAAATAACTCTTAAAATTTCAAATCGAAAGCAATACATGGTTAAATTACTTACTGAGTGATAATTCAAATATTAATTAATGCGTTCGTCTGGAGTTGATTCGCTATGTAATGTTGCAATATTGAGAAAACACTTGTTAAAGTGAAATGATTTCCATAAATTCAGTGGTCAGATGCTTTGTGGTCTCTCAGTTTTCCATAATTATACCCACCTGTCTAGTGGCTGGTCTGTGTGTGTAATTTCAGAAAAGTAGAAGTCTTTCTGAATGTATAAAAGCAATATGCTGCTTTTTTTCTTTTAGAAAAAAGAACATATAAAACATGAAAAAGTAGAATTAAGGAGGATCAATACATTATGATTGATTTTACTGCCATTGTGTGAATAATATGTAATCATGTAATCAATCAAAAAGTAATTGTTGTCCAAATACGAGTATTTTAAAATCTAATATAACCTAAATACAAGTAGTTAATTTTTGTTATCTGATTACATAATACAGGTTACATGTAATCAGGTACTACCCAACACTGTATTAGAGTATTGGTAGACTGTCTGCTTTTATATCTGCTGCTATAAGTAACTTTGCAACTACATGCCAACTTATTCTACTAAACCAAAATGTTGCACCTAACCTAACAGTCTACTGATACTCTAATGAGAGTTAAAACTTGCAAATAAACTGCAATTCTGCAAAAAAAAAAAAACCTGCAATAAACTGCAATTATTAAAAAAAAGAAAGAAAAAAAGCAGCAGCAGCCAGAATGCCAACAAATTCACAATAATGGAAGAAAAAAAAACAGAAAGGTTAAGATTTTAACTGAAAATTGTGCAGTCCTTTCATACAGCTGTAAATTGTGAGTTTGTCTTTTTTTTTATTTTCGGAATTACAAGGGGGACATTAATCGTTGGGGGAAAAAACTGAATTGTGCGATGTTAACTCAAAACTTGCTAGAAGTAAAGGCAGAAGTCTATGATTTTAAAAAGTCGCTTTTTTGTGGTTGAATCAGGCTTTTAAACAGTTGACCCTTCGCGAAGTCCCGCCCCCTTTAGTTACTGTTGCTTTGTCCGACAAGCCATGTGCTTTCACGCCACACATCATGTTCTCACGAAGTGAAAAATACATCGTGGTACAAAGAGGACACTGACAACGCGTCGACAGAGATATGAAACATTTCATATCTAATATCATATTTGTTTCATATTTAATATATCGTAATTTTTTTAAAAAAGAAGTTTAAACTATAAATAGCGTATCGTGTCTCTTTAATGTGTCGTGACAGATCGCTGTAGCTCCTTCAAGCGGCTCGTGAACCGATCATCTCTTCATACTAGTTCATTTATAGCATCAAATAAACATGAATGAACATCAGAAGGAATGTTGTTTCAAGTGCGGAAAGACACGCAATTTTTGAAGTTCAAGTTCACCAACATTAATCTACTAACTCCCCTGACTGCTTTGTCAGACAAAATGGCAGATTCGGGGTTATGATTGGTCAGATCGCCTGTCAATCAAACTGTTTGCGAAGGGTCAATTGTGATCCTACACTTCATAATATTTTGTGATGCTGATTGCATTGTGCTCAATCACAAATGTTGTTCTTAAGGCTGTCAATTTAATTTGTTAATTTAGTCTATGTTAAAAAAAATCTATTTTCACGCCCATCATTCAGTTAAAAAATTGTCAATTGTAATGCTTTCATCTGCCACAATAGCGTAATGTCTTTGAATAAATGCAAATAATTTATCTTCAATTGAGGGCATTTCGTAATAAATGGATATGTTATTTTAGTTGTGATTAATATGCATATCATGTGAAAATGGATTGACAATATCAAAATGGGTTCCGCTTTTTGTTCTCAAGAACCATTGCAGAGTCGAAGAAGAAACATGAAGAGAAGCAACTTAAAGCCCAGCAGCTCCGAGCCAAACTGAGAGAGGAGAAGACGCACAAGCTGCAGAAACTCATGGAAAGGGTATGTTTTTCCCTTTAACACCTGTAGACACAGCTCATTTAGCCTCTCCTAGCCTGCCTCGGCCACAGGGGAAAATCCTATTCGCACAGATGTTGAAAGAATCACTTAACAGCCATTTTAGCTGTTCAGGTTGATTCACTCCTGGTGAGACTCGTAAAACTGATGTTGGTAAGAATATGTTTGTTTTTGTTCTGCTCCATTCTTGTCAGAGGCGTGAGATCTAAGACAGTATTGCGTGTTTATATATCTTCACCATTAACGTGTGTTATTCACACTCCTGACACGTTTGACTTCTGCAGACTGTTTTGTCGGGATTCAGTGTTTTGGGGAAAGTTACTTTTAAAAGTAATGCATTACAATATTGCGTTACATCCTAAAAAAAGTAACTAGTTTACTAGTTACTTGAAAAAAGTAATCTGATTACGTAACTCAAGTTTACCCCCAACATCATTTCATGTGTCTCTTTCTTTCACAGGAGAAGGAGGTGAGGAAGTGGAAAGAGGAGCTGTTGGATCAGAGGAGAAAGATGATGGATGAGAAACTGCTTCATGCTGAATTCAAACGAGAGCTTCAACTCCAGGCCATCGTGAAGAAAGCACAGGAAGAAGAGGCGAAGGTCTGAAATTCTCCATCCGAAGAAGCTTAAACTGATATTTGTTTATTTTTTCTAATGATATCACTATTCCTATTGCGGAGCTTCTTCGGAAAATGTTCAAATCTACAGTACTGTGCAAAAGTTTTAGGCAGGTGTGAAAAAATGCTGTAAAGTAAGAATGCTTTCAAAAATAGACATGTTAATAGTTTATATTTATCAATTAACAAAATGCAAAGTGAGTGAACAGAAGAAAAATCTACATCAAATCAATATTTGGTGTGACCACCCTTTGCCTTCAAAACAGCATCAATTCTTCTAGGTACACTTGCACACAGTTTTTGAAGGAACTCGGCAGGTAGGTTGGCCCAAACATCTTGGAGAACTAACCACAGTTCCTCTGTGGATTTAGGCAGCCTCAGTTGCTTCTCTCTCTTCATGTAATCCCAGACAGACTCGATGATGTTGAGATCAGGGCTCTGTGGGGGCCATACCATCACTTCCAGGACTCCTTGTTCTTCTTTACACTGAAGATAGTTCTTAATGACTTTCGCTGTATGTTTGGGGTCGTTGTCATGCTGCAGAATAAATTTGGGGCCAATCAGATGCCTCCCTGATGGTATTGCATGATGGATAAGTATCTGCCTGTACTTCTCAGCATTGAGGATACCATTAATTCTGACCAAATCCCCAACTCCATTTGCAGAAATGCAGCCCCAAACTTGCAAGGAACCTCCACCATGCTTCACTGTTGCGTGCAGACACTCATTCGTGTACCGCTCTCCAGCCCTTCGGCGAACAAACTGCCTTCTGCTACAGCCAAATATTTCAAATTTTGACTCATCAGTCCAGAGCACCTGCTGCCATTTTTCTGCACCCCAGTTCCTGTGTTTTCGTGCATAGTTGAGTCGCTTGGCCTTGTTTCCACGTCGGAGGTATGGCTTTTTGGCCGCAAGTCTTCCATGAAGGCCACTTCTGACCAGACTTCTCCGGACAGTAGATGGGTGTACCAGGGTCCCACTGTTTTCTGCCAATTCTGAGCTAATGGCACTGCTCGACATCTTCCGATTGCGAAGGGAAGTAAGCATGATGTGTCTTTCATCTGCTGCAGTAAGTTTCCTTGGCCGACCACTGCGTCTACGGTCCTCAACGTTGCCTGTTTCTTTGTGCTTCTTCAAAAGAGCTTGGACAGCACATCTGGAAACCCCTGTCTGCCTTGAAATTTCTGCCTGGGAGAGACCTTGCTGATGCAGTATAACTACCTTGTGTCTTGTTGCTGTGCTCAGTCTTGCCATGGTGTATGACTTTTGACAGTAAACTGTCTTCAGCAACCTCACCTTGTTAGCTGAGTTTGGCTGTTCCTCACCCAGTTTTATTCCTCCTACACAGCTGTTTCTGTTTCAGTTAATGATTGTGTTTCAACCTACATATTGAATTGATGATCATTAGCACCTGTTTGGTATAATTGTTTAATCATACACCTAACTATATGCCTACAAAATCCCTGACTTTGTGCAAGTTTACCTTGAAGAATTGATGCTGTTTTGAAGGTAAAGGGTGGTCACACCAAATATGGATTTGATTTAGATTTTTCTTCTGTTCACTCACTTTGCATTTTGTTAATTGATAAATATAATCTATTACCAAGTTTATTTTTGAAAGCATTCTTACTTTACAGCATTTTTTCACACCTGCCTAAAACTTTTGCACAGTACTGTAGTTCATTAGGAAATGTCTGTGCTAATCATACTTTTATGTTGGTGATTTGTGTAGGTGAATGAGATCGCATTCATCAACACTCTGGAAGCCCAAAACAAGAGGCACGATGTTTTGGCTAAACTAAACGAATACGAACAACGGCTTAATGAGCTGCAGGAGGAACGCCAGCGGAGGCAGGAAGAAAAACAAGCCAGGGATGAAGCCGTTCAGGTATCTTGTCTCTTTTTACCCCTTATTTGTTTTTTGTTGTTTTTTTATTGTTTTGTGGTTTAAATGAGTAACTGTGGTCTTTTTCAGGAGCGTAAGCGGGTGCTGGAGGCCGAGCGACAGGCACGTGTGGAGGAGCTTCTGATGAAGAGACGGGAACAAGAGGCCAGAATCGAGCAGCAGCGGCAGGAGAAGGAGAGGGCGAGAGAAGATGCAGCACGTGAGAGAGCCAGGTCAGCATCGTGTCCTGCCAAACAGACCAGTATCCTGATTCAGCAAAACACAAGGCCAATGCAAAAAAACCAAGGGAATAGGCTTTGAGAAACTGAGTGATTTAGTGAATATTTTAATGTGTAACCCTTAACCACAATATACACTACCGTTCAAAAATTTGGATTCAGTGAGTTTTTTTTAACTTTTATTCCGCACCGGCACATTAAATGTACCAAAAAAGACATTAAGGACATTTTTCAGATAATATGTATATATATGTATGTATATATATATATATATTTCAGATTTCAGATAAATGCTGTTTTCAACTTTCTATTCATCAAAGAATCCTGAAAAAACTTATCTTGATTTACTCAAAAATATTAAGCAGCACAACTTTTTTATACATTGATTATAATAAGAAATGTTGAGCATCAAATCAGCAAATTTGACTGATTTCTGAAGGATCATGTGACACTGAAGACTGGAGTAATGATGCTGAAAATTCAGCTTTGATCACAGGAATAAATTCTGTTTTAAAATATATTAAAATAGTAAATGGTTATTTTAAATGGTAATAATATTAGTATTTTACTGTATTGTTTTCAAATAAATGCAGCTTTAGTGAGCTTCTTTCAAAAACATGAAAAAAATCTTACCCTTACTTTTGAATTTAAGTGTATGTTGGTTCTTGCATTAGAATCACATAAATCGTTAAGTATAAAGCTGAACTAAATACATAATACATAAGATGATTATAATGAATTATTTTAAGTTTGAAGGTCACATAAACCCTGAATAAATTGAAGTCTTTGAGATCTATATTTGGTTAGATGTGATGTCCTTTTTGAATCGTTTATCTTCTGTAATTCTTTAAATTATGCGCTTTAACAAAGTCCTGATTTTGTTTTTGGGGTCTACTAGAATAGGTTTTCATGCTTGAATGCGCAAAAAACATTATTTTTCAAATATTTTACATTATTGCAGCACCTCTTTTCCCAGTCTGTCAGTAACGCTCCGTTTAGTTTCTGTTTCTATGAAGCCCCTCCTTCCAAAAATGTCACAATGATTGGTCAGCCACTTCGCCCGTGTCCTGGAAATTTCACACCCCTTTCCATAACAGTGAGTTTCAACACACTACCAACGCAACTCAACTCAACCTTTTTTCAAATGCCTTGGGCGGGAATTATTTAAATGAATGTTGTGACATGTTCGTTCCTGAGAGAAAACTCAATATTACAATCGAGGCGTTTCAGGGAGTTCAAAAACAGTGATTCCTGATATACAGAATAAGCCCCTTTTGTAGTGACTTTGCAGACCATTTTCATGCTCAAACAGCAACATTACACACTAAAGAAAACTGTGTAATGAAAAAAGTGTAATGGTATTATTTAATATACACACTGCAGGGACCGTGAGGAGCGTTTGGCTGCTCTCAGTGCTGCTCAGCAGGAAGCCATGGAGGAACTACAGAAGAAAATCCAGATGAAGGTAAACTATCTCTTTTCTGACACCGTTTTCAGTGTTTATCCCCTTTTGTACCTTGGGCAGTACTGCTAGCATGTCAAACGTGTTTTCAGCATGACGAGAGCAGCCGCAGACACATGGAGCAGATCGAGCAGAGGAAAGAGAAGGCTGCCGAGCTGAGCAGCGGAAGACACGCCAACACGGACTACGCCCCCAAACTCACCCCTTATGAACGGAAGAAGCAATGCTCACTCTGTAACGTTGTGGTATGTACTGCATTATGGGTTTCTCTTTGATCACTTTGATTAGTATTAGGACCATCAAAGCGGGGTCGACTTGGAATACTCTCCCAGGAACATGTGGGGCACTCCAGACACGAGTGCAACGATTCCTACAAGGATGGACATTCTGTCTTTGTTGCTTTGCCAGGCAGAGTACATAAAATCGCAGACTACAAGGTGATTCAGAGGATTTTCATAGAGAATGCATGTAAATGAGAATTTAACTGCATTAATTAAACATGAACTCTAGGCGGAGATTAATAGCTGGGCGTGATTATGCTTTTCAAGCGACAGGCAACAAATCTCTGAGTGGCCGCATTTATCTCTGACGCTCCCAGCTTTTACTGCAACTGGGGCCAGACACCTTGGAGCTTCAAACTGACATCAGATTAAGCGCTGGGGAGAATGAAATCTTGTTAAAAATGTCAGATGACCTTGGCCAGGCTCTGACACCAGAGATCATCTTTAGGTCAGCGGGAAGCACTCTAGCTAATGACATTATACACAGACTGTCCTGTGTGGGCTCAACTCCAGGACTCAAAGGAGACAAACAACACAAGCATCCAGAGCCTGTTGTCCTCACCTGCCATAGGAAAAACTTTCCTACTTTTTAGTTTAATTTTGCGAAATTTTTCACTTGGGTCGCTTTCATGCAAAGCCGCTTTTCAGGTTCAGTCGTCTTGAGCTGTTCCCAACATGAGGTTAAAGGAAAATTCTTTAGTCATTTACTCACCCTCATGTTGTTTCAAACCTGTGTGAATATCTTTTTCATACAGAACACAAAAAAGTTTGTATGAATTCATTTCTTCATGCTTTTCTGTTCTTTTTGCCGTTTGAAAGTTTTGGACCCCATTGACTTTCATAATATGGACAAAACCATCTTTAAAAAAAAAAGAAAAAGCAATTTCTTTTTTTCTTCCACAGAAGAAAGTTAAAAAAAGTTTTTGAATAATATGAAGGTGAGTAAATGATTTTTGGGTGAACTTCCTTTAAGTGTTTTAATTGTGGCCACAATACTGATGGTTTCTTTTAGTTGAACTTTTTTGAGGTTTGAACCCACAACCTTTTAGGTTATCCCATTTGCTCAACAGTTCAGCAAAATTGTATGATG
The DNA here is from genome assembly GCA_038088235.1 of Zacco platypus. Taxonomy (NCBI): domain Eukaryota; kingdom Metazoa; phylum Chordata; class Actinopteri; order Cypriniformes; family Xenocyprididae; genus Zacco; species Zacco platypus. The sequence goes on along the minus strand of CM076063.1, from coordinate 14,681,286 downwards.
TTTATTTTCAATGAAACACAAAAAGGGTAGAAAAATCTTTCCATCCAGCTCATGTAGATTAATTTTAAACTACCTTTGTCATTTTTGGGTCCCATTAGTCACAAATGGGTTCATAATATGGACAAAATCAAAACATACTTCAAATTATCATCCGTTATTACTCCACAGGAAAAGTCACACAAGTTTTTTAACCATATGAAAGTGAATTGTTTGTGGTGAACTATTCCTTTAACTGTCTTGATCAAATGCACAAAAGTGATCACCTTTTCTAGGGGTTGAACCCACAACCTTTTAGGTTATCTGAAAAGATCACTCAAAAATTAAAATTGTAATTTACTCAACCTCATTGCAAACCTGTTTATCTTTTACAGAACACAAAAATGGTAGAAAAATCTTTCCATTCAGCGCCAGTAGATTAATCTCAAACTACCTCAGGATGTCATTTTTGGGACCCTTTAGTAAATAACGGGTTCATAATATGGACAAAACCAAAACATTCTTCAAATGATCATGTTTTGCTCCACAGAAAAAGTCAATATGAAATTTTAACAATATGAAAGTGAGTGAGTTATTTTTTGGCGAACTGTACCTTTAACTGTTTTGATCAAATGCACAAAAGTGACTTTTTCTGAGATTTGAACCCACAACCTTTTCGGTTAGCTGAAAAGTTCACTCAAAAATGAAAATTCGGTCATTTATTCACCTTTGTATTTCAAAACCCAATTTTTTCTAGTGTGGAATACAAAAAGAGATGTTACATGAATAATAGACATTCATTGGAGTCTTGTATGCTTTTCACATGACCTCTTGAGTTTTCAGGACAGGTGAGCTGCTCTACAAACTCAAGAGGTGATATTTGAGCTGGTAAAAACAGTGCCTGGGGTGCCGATACATTCAAAACAAAGGTGTCAAAGCTCTTTGGTCATTTTAGTTATCAGTTATTCATCCGTGTTTTCTGATTTTCTAGCTCTGATGAGATGTGTCTGTCATCTCTTCAGATGTCTGTTAGGATCAAGGGATCATATTTGGCTTTAAAGGGTTGGAACATATGTCTTGACACCTGAGAACTGTCAGTCCATGAATGATGCCGAAACTTATTGTGATTGGTATGTTTCAGGCCCATGTCTGTATATTTGGCGAATCACCTCACATGATCTCCGGCCTCTGCGTTTTTGTTGCAGATCACCTCTGAGGTCCACCTGTTCAGTCACATTAAGGGTAAGAGGCACCAGCAGGCAGTGCGGGACAGCAGCAGCATTCAAGGACGGGAGCTGTCGGACGAGGAGGTGGTGAGTTCCCCCCACTAAAAACCAATGAACAAACCAGGGTTTTCCATATTTTCAAAATTAAAAAAAGTTTAAATATAAAATAAATAAATTTTATATATATATATATATATACATAAAATAACACGCCAAATTGAAAATAATTTAACTTTTGAAAGTTTACAAGGTATTTTATAAAAAAGTTATTAAATTTGTAATTTGTTTGTTTTCATTCTGCGTATTTTTTAACAATAATTCTGGATTGAATAGGCTTATTTTTCATTATTTTTTTCATTTTTTCATTTATTTCCCCCCCAAATGTCAGTCATTTTTAATAAAAATGTAAATTATTATAAATTATACAAATAATTATTATATATTTGTAAAATAAAACAAAATATAACACTTAATTCTAATCTTGTATACAAATATGAATCATTATAAATCCTATATTATTCATTACATTTATTAAAAGGCTAAAACATGACCTCAAATGTATTTACTTGTGTTTTATTCATGTTTCTCTCAGACATACAAACAGCACACACACACATTCAACTTCATTTTTAGGGTATACATTTTCATTTTATGATTTTGCACATAATTTTTCATATCTGGAAAGGTTGAGAGGATCGACACCAAATTTCCCATATTTTCCCTGGTTTGTGGGACCATAAAAGGCTATGAGCGAATCAACACTAATAGTGTTTGTGTATATGGCGTGGGGTGAGATCACCCTGCCTTGTCTCTGGGCATGACAGAGTGCCTCTCCCATGAACACGGCTCGTTAAATGCGGGATCTCTCACCGCAATATGAGATTGGCTTTCACACTGGGCTTCTTTGTACGGCTGACAACTGTTGGTGCTATATGTCGCACCTTTGGCCCCTGGACCTCCTTCATTCGAACCTTTTTTTTTCACCGAGTAATATTTAAACCTCCAGTGCTACCTCTAAATCATTAGCCTTGGCCGCAGCCAACTGTTTCTCTGCCTGACAGCGTGATAAACACACGGTCGAGCCACCGCGGCACGTCTCGCAACCGTGCGACGCACGTCAGGTGCAGCTGACTTAATGAGGCCTGTCTGAATTGTGGAGCTTGATGTATTTAATTGAATTAACTGTTCACATGGAACTAGTTTTTAAACAGGTTTACTTAAAAAGGAAACCGTTTACCTGTGATTTATTCGACACAATCTGTAACAGTCAGCGAAATTAGCAGAATTGGAAACTTCAGGGTGTCTGAACTGTAAATTTGTCCTAGAGTTCATTACCGTGTCCTTGGCTCTTATTGGAAAAGAACTCGCTACTTTTTCTTCTATAGAAGTTTATAAGCAATATATGTCAAAATGTGCAATTTTGGTAATTCGTTCGCAGTTGCTGCATTTTAAGGAAACCTGGCCACGGGACTTGTTTGGATAGTCTTGCCATGGACGCCCCGGTGCTTCTTATTTATGTCTCTGCTCATTTTGGTGTGCAGTATTTCATTCACGCAACCGCCAACTATTTTCCAGTCGGCACTTCCATAATTCTTGCCGTTATGAAAGATTTTTAATTAAAACTGAGATGGTTGGCTGAACCGTGCAGAGGTCACAACGTAGTTTTTCAGCGGAAGCGGATCCAGAGCCTTCGTCTGTCCTCGTATTTAGTCATATTTCGCTATTTAAAAGACTCAGGAGTTAAATTGAAAATACAGAGATTATCAACAGCAATGGATCAGTGTGGCTGCAGGACACTTGGATTGCCTCTCGGACTCTATATTATCCTTTATTGGTTGTCATCTGTTCTGGTTTAATGTGATCTATCGCCGCTCTAGGCCCCTTGTGTTTGACACATTGGAGCTTTATTTATCCTCAACCTTTGACGCCAGATCAAGAAACACAGCTGAATGTTGAGTTATTCCAGCTAAAATATCACACAGCTTTTCAGTCGTGGCCTAGTGGTTGGCACACAAGTGCTTATGGATTTATTTCCAGACTTGTGTTGTCTATGTGTGTATATGTATGTTGTAATGAGGATAGTAGATATGGGAAGGAGGCGGCGGGAACCGGCAAACATTAAATATAACTTTAATAATAATAAAAAAAACAAACAACAAAACGAAAGTAAATGGACAAACATAATAAAACGCAACGTGAAATCCAGGCCTGGTCCTCTCTTGTCCTTTACTGTTGTCGCTCCCCTTTTATTCTTCCGGATCTCCTCCGTGAGAGATACGAGACCGGTGCAGTGCGCAGCTGACGCTCATCACCAATCGTGCCACCGGCCTCGCGCCGTTCCCTCATGGCTCTCGCCCCATATATATATATATATATATATATATATATATATATATATATATATATATATATATATATATATATATATATATATATATATATATATATTATATATATATATATATATATATATATATATATATATATATATATATATATGAAATTATGGTGCATGCAATTATTTTTCAGTTTAATGTGTTAAAAATATTTATTGCAATTTAATGCAATCTGTTTTTTTCCTGGCATTCTTTGGCACTATCATTCATTCAAGTGCTGTGAAACAATTCAAGCGCAATAAGATGCAAAAAAAGACCTCAGATCTGTACTGGTGGCTGTGAATAAACACCAGAAACACACGCACAGAAAGCTGCTCTACAGCGTGCCATGACGCATTGAGTTCTCTTTTGCGCTTGAATGGATAAAAACACACAAAACTGTCATATTCCTGTTATTGGCGAGTATTCTCGTGGGCAGAGACTTAAAAGTGTCAAATGAACGTAAAGTTGTGAGAAAATGGGATGTGTGTCAGATCCATGTCTGGCCTAATAAACCTGCTGCTGTCTGTCATTTAATGTTAATCAAAGAACAAAAGGTCAAAAACAATAAACTTTTGAAAAAATGTTTCTTTTTTGTGCATTTTGGAAGGGCAGGTAAAAATTTGACTGGCCCAGTAGGAAAAAAAACATAGCGTTGAACACTGATATATTAAAGTCACAGCTAAATGTGACATTTATTACAATAGGTTTATGTGAAGATTGTTTCAAGTTCACTTCAATGTTATAAATGATAGCTTTCAATTATACTGCAATGTTGAATGGTTATAATTAATGGCTAAAATTTAGGTGGAAGAAATCCATTTAATTCAGACATCATTGATATCAGTCATACTAGCCTTTATTTAATGCTTAGTAAAAAAATGCTGTAAACAAATATTTAAAATATACAGTCTTTGTTGTTTCTAAATTATTTTGGAAATTCAATATGAAAGTATTACGATATAAAAATATATTAAACTTTAATGTGAGGTACGATTAAATTTTTATGATTAAATAATTACAGTAAAATGTGTAAAAAAAAATTTTAATCGATTTGACTGTGTGTGTGTAAAATATATATGTATATGAGTGTATGCTATTTACAATAGTAATAATAATAATTTTGTTTTATTTAAACCTCTAAAACATAAAAGTAGAACTGATCAGTTTGTATATTGCTCAAAATATAACAGTCCTTTCCATCAGTGTTGTTTGTCGTCCTCAGAACTCCTTTCAAAACAAAGACGTCATGTTGAATGATGATCCTGTAAGGGATGTACACGTCAAGTTTTTTTGTGTCTGTCGTTGGTTAGTCACCTTATACTTTGTAGCTGAATGACAAACATCTGTCTGTTTCACATTGGGGGAAAGCCATCTTTTGCCGTCTCTTTTGTGTCACACAAAAGGGTGGAGGATGGGACATGTATCGGTGTGACAGTGAGCGCTTCATCATGGCCCCTGCAGAGGTGTGATGTTTTGAGTTGTCTCTCATTACGCCCCACAGACATCACTGTGGTTTTTCGGGTGTTCTAGCCCACGAGCTGGTCTCTGTAACTTTTTATATCTCTCAAGTCTCCTATTATCACCATGTGGAAGTGAACACCAGTCCATCACCTGTCCATCGAATTTGATAGGTCGTCATATGCCACACTGTCCTTTTTCTAGAGCATAAATTTTTGATGTAGTTTGTCGTTCTAAGGAAAACATCACTATTTATATTGCTGATGCTTAGAGTTTAGGTTTTCTAAGAAATGCTAATATTCAACGATCTGAATATTTCCACCTATTTGCACTTAAAGGATTAGTTCACAATTTCCTGATAATTTAATCACCCCCATGTCATCCAAGATGTTTGTGTCTTTTTCTTTCTTCAGTCGAAAAAGAAATTAAGCTTTTTGAGGAAAACATTCCAGGATTTTTCTTCATATTCTTCATTTTCATGTTTTTCTTCATATTTCTTCATGACTTCAACAGTTCCCAATGGGTTGAAGGTCCAAACTGGAGTTTCAGTGCAGCTTCAAAGGGCTCTACATGATCCCAGACGAGGAATAAGGGTCTTATCTAGTGAAACGGTCAGACTTTTCTTAAAAAAACCCCAAAAAAAACAACCAGAAATGCTCGTCTTGCACTGCTCTGCGATCCGCCACGCATCAAATAATCACATTGGAAAGGTCACAGACGGAAGTACTGAGCCAGTGTCTACAAAGCGAACGTGCAAAGACTAAGTCAAACGCCAGACGATTTTGACGTTGGAGGAGAAGATGGAGTTTTTCGCCCTACTGCGGTACTTCCGTCTCCGTCACGCATGAGCTTTCCAACGTGATTATGTCATGCGTGGCGCATTGTAGAGCAGTGTAAAATGAGCATTTGTGGTTAAAAAGTATTTACATTTTTATTCTTTCAGAAAATTGCCTATCGTTTTAAGACCCTTATACCTCGAGTGGGATCGTCTAGAGCCCTTTGAAGCTGTGTTGAAACTGTAATTTGGACCTTCAACCCGTTGGTAACCATTGAAGTCCACTATATGGAGAAAAATCCTGAAATGTTTTCCTCAGAGACCTTAATTTCTTTTTGATTCAAGAAAGAAAGACATAAACATCTTGGATGACATGGGGGTGAGTAAATTATCAGGAAATTTGAATTGAACTATTCCTTGAAAATCTCAGACTGTTGAAGCCATTGACTATTGCCATAATGGTTTACCGTACTTCGGTTCACTTGCACATTATGAGCTTAGCTCCAGCCCTCGTCTCCTCACAGATCTGTTTTTGTGGCGCTCCCCTCTCCAAACCCCTCTTTATAATCTCAAGATGGTGCACGTCTTTGAGGTGTTATAGAAACAATCCCATTAAGTGAACGGCAGGCGAAGTAGATCGCCTTTCAGAGAGATTACTCAACAGATGCCTCTCTGGCCACAGGGAGGCAATGGTTATGACTGCAGGGCTCGACTCCTGTTCCCGAGGGACACGGGGAGATGCCCCCTCAAGCGCACACACACACCATCACTCATCAATTTGAAACACTATATGATGCAAATGTACAGATTTCAAACGGAGGTCCGTATGGCAATTTGTCACATTTGTCTCAAACTAATTCATTAAGGACAGGTGTCAAGCATTCGAGGCTGCGTTGAGCTGTGGTCGTTAAAACTTTGTTATTGTTCGCTTCGTTATTGTTCAAAATTAATGGACCTTGTGAAGAGCTGTTGGAAGAAACGGAGAGCTGATGTTTGTGTAAATGTTTAGTTCTCTCCACCTCCTTATTAGTTATTTACTCCTCCTTATTGAGTACATGACCCGTCCCTCACCATTGCCCCAGACATGAATGATGCGAATCTGACATTGACTATTAAATGGGTTAAAAGTCCAATAGACTTTTATCTTGAAGACTTAGTTCACTCACAAATGAAAATTCTGTCATCATTTACTCGCCCTCAATGTTGTTCCAAACCGATGACTTTTTATTTTTGCGGAGCAAAAATAGAAAACGGCGAAGACAGAAAGTCAGGAATGACATGAGGGCGAGGAAATGATGACCGAATTTAAATTTTTGTATGAATGGTCATTATGTTTACATGGACCATTGTAATCGAGCTACTCTGGGTTTTTGAAACATTAAATACATGTTATATATCTGTTTTTTGAAGCAAGCACACAACACCAAGGCCAATCATAGTCCGATTAATGTATATACATGCTGGACAAAGCCGAGCAGAAATTGCATTTTCTGTTAAGGTGTGGTCACATTTACCGTGGTTCTGTGAATTTTCACAGTTAAAATTTAGTGGGAATTCCCCACTCAGGATGCTATACACTACAAGTTGGTCACTCGTATTGACACTTTGACCAACAGAAATCTGCTGCAGTTACTTCTGTGTGAGCTGTTTCATACATCGCTACACTATTGACAAGAGTCAAGTGACTTTTTATGTTTGTGAAATTTCACAGAAGTTTTGCCAATGTCACTGCACTTTTATTCCCAACATCACAGCATGAACTACTGAAGTTGCATTTTAAATAGTTATTGCTTTAGTTTGACTGAAACCAAACTTTTATAGTGCCTGTAAATGCACTTCATGACTTAATATATTATGGTAAACTCTGGAAAGATTCTTCTACCCGGGGTTCGTACAAGGTACTTAAAGTGCTTGAATACTTGAATTTGATTGATTTGAATGAAATTCTGTCATTTATTACTCACCCTCATGTCGTTCCTCACCTTCGTTCGTCTTCAGAGCACAAACTAAGATATTTTTGATGAAATCCGAGAAGTATATGACTCGTCCATAATCAACACTTTCAAGGTCCAGAAAGGTACTAAAGACATCGTTAAATCAGTCGACATGACTGCAGTGCTTCAACTTTAATGTTATGAAGCAACAAGAATACTTGTTGTGTGCAAAAACAAAATAAAAATAACGACTTTATTTTTGGTGAACTAATCATTTAAGTCCTGGAAAACAACTGAAAACGGCCAAATGAAAAGGTACTTAAAATCCTTCAATTATTGAAAGACAATATTTATGAAATTAGTGTCTATTTTTTATTTCTTTTTTAGATAAAAGTCTTTTATGCAAAATCAACATATACTTATATAATATCCTACCCCTTTTTTAAAAATAAAATTAAAAGATAATAAAGATATTGTTTGATAAGTGAGATATCTGATTGATATATGATTTCATTTTACTCTTTCAATCTGTACAAACTCTGTCTACCATTAACAGGGCAAAAAACTCTGCTGTAAGATCACATTCATTCTGACAACTGGTCTACATTTGAAACTGTAACTTGAATGAGAAACCAGGACACGCATTTGCCTCATCCAGTGCCTGTGCCCACATTTCTGAAGAGCTCCAAAATCAACCTAGTAGGTTTTTGGCCCTCATCCTCCATTAGCATACAGCCTCTGAAGTATCGACTCAGAGTGGGAACTCTTATCTATCTCACCCGCTGCTCCCATCCTCCAAGGTGCCGGATGACAGAATAATTGGATAATTGCTTTCTGGCGCATGCATCACGTCGTCCGAAATTGAGTTACATCCGTCTTTCTTCCCATGGAAATATCGGCATCATCAGAAAGAGACGGAAAGCTATACCTCTCTCCCCCCTCAGCACTTCCGCCGCCTTAATGCCAGCAGCGAATGGAGGAGATGCCATCATAATTGCGGAGCACAATGCCTAGGCCGGGAGGACTCTACACGCCACACAAAGAGCTTAACACCTGGTCTTTCAATGGAGGTGCTCCACTTTACTGTGGGAGTTGAAGCCCTGCCTTTGGACATGTGCTATGTGGAGAGGTCCTGCGGAATTGACGTTTTGATGTTTGATGTCTTCTCTTGTCGCTCTGTTCAGACACACCCATGTGTCGCCATTTCATTGTCCTGTAGGGACTTTTCTAGATGCACGTGGCTTTGAACTGAGAGGTCTCTCTGTGGAGCTGTAACGAACCTATTGTGCATATTTGACAAAATAGGGGTTAGTTAAAGCAGACTTTGATTAAACCATCTCATCCTACCACCTCATGCCTTTGAGCACACTTGATATGTTTGTTTCCAAATGTATATTGTTTCCAATTCGTATGTTTGAGTCAAAACTCAAACTTGATTTATATACCCTTTCCCTTTCCCTTTCTTCAAGTAGGCTAAAACTATTTATAAATAATTTTCAGTAAATTTAAAGCTAAAATAAATATTGGATGAAATGTTGCAATTAACTGACATAAGTTTAAGCTGAAGTACGAAAATTGTTAAAGCTGTAATAAAAATTGTAGTTATATAGAAATATTAAAAAAAAAGGTAATAAATGAGAAAAATTTACTAAAACTAAAATGAAAACTATAAAAAAAGTAAAAACTCGGCAGAAAGCAAACATTTTTACGAGTGCAGTTTATGAATGCAGTTTCTTGACAGAACACATTTTTTTGTGAGCGAATGCAACACTTCTCTGCGGAACGCAAACGTTTTTAGGAGGGAACGCAAAGTTTCTCAGCGGAACACAAAAGTATTTGAGTGAACGCAAAGTTTCTTGGCAGAACGCAAACGTTTCTACGAGCAAACGTAAAATTTCTCGGTGGAACGCAAAAGTATTTGAGCGAACGCAAAGTTTCTTAGCGGAATGCAAACATTTCTACGAGAGAACGCAAAGTTTCTCGGCAGAAAGCAAAAGTTTTTACGAGAGAATGCAAAGTTTCTCAGCGGAACACATAAGTATTTGAGCGAATGCAAAGTTTCTTGGTGGAATGCAAACGTTTCTACGAGCTAAAGCAAAGTGTTTCGGCAAAAAGCAAAAGTTTTTATGAGCGAACGCAAAGTTTCTTGGCAGAACGCAAACGTTTCTATGAGCGAACGTAAAATTTCTCGGTGGAACGCAAAAGTACTTGAGCGAACGCAAAGTTTCTTAGCGAAATGCAAACATTTCTACGAGAGAACGCAAACGTTTTACGAGCGAACGCAAAGTTTCTTAGCGGAACAAAAGTATTTGAGCAAATGCAAAGTTTCTTGGCAGAACGCAAACGTTTTTACGAGCGAACGCAAAGTTTCTTAGCGGAACACAAAAGGATTTGAGCAAATGCAAAGTTTCTTGGCGGAACACAAATGTTTCTACGAGCGAATGCAAAGTTTCTCAGCAGAAAGCAAAAGTTTTTACAAAAGAATGGAAAGTTTCTCGGTGCAACGCAAAATTATTTACGAGCGAACACAAAAGCATTGACAAATAATTTTTCCTCCATCTGTTACGTGTCACCCCCAACAATGTTTAGAAAACACTTTTCACACCAGTTAAAAAAATGCAATGAAAGCTCCAATATCAAAGCATTTACATATTTTAATTGTCTTTTTTTTGTTGTCTCAGGAACACCTGTCTCAAAAAAAGTACATCGTAGACATTGTGACCGACAGCAGCGTGCCCTCCGACAGTGCAAAAGATGGAGAAGAGCGACAGAAAGCTCGGAAAAAGGCCAAGAAACTGCGGGCACGCATGAACTCAAGGTGATGCGATCACATTCTCCTCTCTTTCTTCTCCTAATCTCCCTCCCTCCCTCCGTGTGGCTAAAGCGTGGTGTTGTTGCTTATGAGAGCTTTATGAGTGACAAAGAGATGGAGAGCAGAGGCGATGTGCATCCTGGCTGTCCACACGGCAACACTGATGAGCTTAATTTATGGCCACTCTCTGTGATTGGGGAGGAAAAAGTGAGAATCGATCTGTTAGCCCCTCCCCACCACTCCCCCACTTTCACCTGTTAAGAGCTTTTCTCCTAATTGGTTGCCACCACGCTGCCAAAACTGAAGGCTTCTCTACTGTACAATAGTATGTTAAAGTATGTGTAAAGCATGCCTGTTTTTCTCTCTTCCAACTATTGATTTTTAAATGAAGTATCAAAGAAAATCAATAGTAATCAACAAATAGGAGCAAACGCGTCTCCGTGTCGGATCCTAGACCTGGGCACTATCAATTTTGCCTCCTGTCACAACTGTGTGTGTGTGTCTCGGTGTAAGCATGAGAGTTAATGTGGTATGTTTGTTTGTCAGTAAGGCTAAAAATGGAAATAATGTCTTCAGAGATGGTTTGAGTTTGTTCAGTGTACTGTCCTAAAGAGCCAGGGCATTTTTGATTAAAACTTTACACATCCATGTGCGGAGAATGTATGCTTATGTTCAGTCTAATTGCGACTTGTCGTTTCTGCATACATAAGGTAAGTTATACTCGAGTTAATAATTAATGTGTTTGTAAATTGTAATTTCATTATATAAGTTATGATATTTAATGATAATTAGGGCTGCACGATTTATCGTGATTAAATCGCACATGATTTGGCAAAGGCTGCGATTATTCAATGCGCAGTTTGTCAGAGCTGTACGGCTCTGTGGTCAGTAGTAAATGCTTCTCCATCTTAACATCAGAGGGCGCTCTTGCGCAGAAACTCAAAATACGCCCTGCAGCAGAGGAAGATAACTTGTCATATTGCTGTAGCTGAATAAACAGAAGATTCAAACGCTTTGGTTGATTAAACATGACTAATAAACATACGACTGCCTTATTGCACATGGGTTAGCATTTGGAGCCGTATTTCGTTGACAAGCTGCGCATATTATCGTATCGTGCGATAAATCGTGCAGCCCTAATGATGAGTTCTGTTTTCAATAGTTGAAATTTCAACATTAGTTAATGATGAAATTATGTTCATAAGTTCTAATCCATTCGTATCTATCCATTCCTCCATCCATTCTCAAAATCGCTTGTCCAAAGTAGAGTCGCAGGAGTTATATGATTTTGTTATAGTACTTTTTGAAATTTCTGCATTTGTAAGTTGTAGTCCCTATGACATTGACTAAAGTTGAAATTTTATCCTAACTTATGCATGCTGAAATGTCATTAACCTACTATTCACCTTATATTGTACAATTTCTCTGTTTATAAGTTGCGATTGTAATGAAATTTCTGCATATGTAGATTCATGAACACTTCAGGCTTTTGCTATTTTCCATACATTTCATATGAAATGTAGACAAAACATGAAAGAAATGTGAGAAGCTGTTTTTTGTGTACGATTTTGTAATTGTTGTTACATCTCTAGTGGCTGTTCGGTAATTGTAATTTGTGGACTCTTTTTCTCTCTCTCTCTCACTCTGTAATGTCTACTAACAGTCTGTTAACTTGCAGTATGGAGGAGACCGGCAGTCTGCCCTGTTTCTGAGCTCATTAATATAGAGGTAGCTCAGAGGGCAGAAAACAGCTCTGAGCTTTGGCTGGGAGAGTGACAACATGAGCCTCCTCTGTTCTCTGTCACTCCTGTGCTGAGCCCTGCAACACTCACGTAGCGAGGGAAAGAGGGTGAGGAGGAAAGAATGAAAGGGAGAGAACAGGCGCTACACGCTCATAAATCACGGCCGCCCACAGCCCTGGCTTGCTGAGGTTGGCGGCTCCACCACGGGGTGGAAATGAGCCGTTTTATAGGAGCACAGTGTGGCGTTTGTAAAACGCTAGAGAGCTTTTCTCAGCCCTCCCAGGTTGCCCTGTCCCCCAATGTCATTGTTAAGCCCGCTCAGTCCCCATCAGAGCCGTGGCATGGAAAAAGGCTGTTTAATTTCCTTAGCTGGACCCTGATTTATTCTTCAAATATATGGCTTGTTCTTCATGTGCAAACATGTGTGGTTTTAATTACCATGAAAGTAGCATGTCCGCCCGTGTCAGCATTGGATGTGGGCTTTAAACTTTCAGAGTATCTCGCTCTTAACTCTTTCCTTCTCTCTGATGGCCCTTTCTCTTGTGTATGATGGTTGGCAGGTTGCATTACTTGTCTTTTCCCCAGGCTTGAGAACAGAGTGCTCAGTGTGTTGGTCTACCTCAGAGAAGGCGGCACACAAAAGACCCCCTGTTCAGCACTTTACTCACAATTTCAGAAAGAAGTTCCCTAGAGGAGAGTCAGGGAGGAAGGTAGGGGAGAGAAGGAAGGAATGGAGGAGCTACAAGGAAACAAGGGATGGATCTCGGAAAAGATGTGCAAAAGCACTCTTGAGCACCCTTTTGCAAACGGACAATTGGGACACCCCATGGTACAGCCAGTGTGGCAAAGACAAGTCTTCAAGTTCGCATCAGTTGACCATTCGCAAAGACCCGCCACCCCCTTTAGTTACTGTCGCTAAGTCCGACAAGCCTTGCCGCCCTCACGCCACACATAATCGCAGAGCGGAGGACACTAACAATGCATTGAGACAAGACAGCGCAGGTTACTTTTGATATGAAACAAATTTCAAATTATGCCATTTTAAGTAATTTAAACAATAAATACAGTTTTGTGGCTCTTTAATGTGTCGTAAACGTCTGTTCAAATGGCTCATGAATCAACCGTCTCTTCATACTAGTTCATTTATAGCATCAAATAAACATGAATAAACATCAGAAGAAATGTTGTTTCAACTGCGGAAAGACGTCAGAACACACCATTTTTCAAGTTCAAGTCCACTGACGTCAATCTACTAATTCCCCTGACTAAAAAGCCGGATTTGGCGTTATGATTCTTTAGATCGCCTGTCAATCAAACTCCTGTGAATGGTCAATTGTGGCCATTAGAGTTTAGCTCTCCGTCCTCTGAATCCAAATGTTGGCAACACAACGCTGCATAGACTGCTGTGAATTCTGCACCAGTTCAGGTTCAGAAAAAGAACAAATTCAGGAAACATACCCACAAACGAGACACTCCTGAACAACCTTTTGCAAACTGACAAATGGGACACTATGATATAGTCCATGTGCCGTAGGCCACTAGTATTCAAGTTCACAAGGGATAGTTCACTCAAAAATTCCTAATGCATAATGACGTGTGTGAGCTCAAACGTTTGCCAATTTGTGAAAAGATCTTACGTTTTTTTGTACATTGATTGCGGCACCCAGGATAAGCACAAGTAGATACCATTTTGATAAACAATACAACAGGTGTCCTCCCTCTCTGTCGTAAATAAGCACTGTCAGCTCACGTGTGAGTTTGAAAAGTGAAAGTCGTGACGTATTGTCTAGTATGGTGACCCATACTGTTTATTCACAATCCCCACCGGCATGGGAATCGAACCAGCAACCTTCACGTTCCAAGCCCGACTCCCTCACCATTAGGCCACGACTACCCCGTGACCAATTGGACCAAAAGTTTGCTCCCATACATCATACTGCGAAAGGAAGCTCGTGCTCGGGAACGTTTGCAGAGGCTGTGGATCACATGTAATAATGTTGTAACTAATGTTCACTTTCATGCGTACACTAATCGTTTTGCTTCGTAAGGCCTCAATGTAATATCTGTAGCCACGGGTATTTAATTATTTATTTATTATTTATTGCCTGTTTATGTTTTGACTCTTAAAGTGATGGTAGCCATTTACATGCATTATATGAATCACCAAGGACCACGGTTTCAGCTAAAATCTTCTTTACTGTTCTACTGAAGAAAAAAGATACCTACATTTTAGATGGCTTAACGGTAGTAAACTAAAAGCAAATTTTCATTTTTGAACCGTCCCTACAAGGCTGACCTTTGGATTCTTTCCATCCTTAGAGTCCAAATGTTGGCGACTCAAAACCGCATAGAGCGCTGCAGATTTGGCCATGGGACAAGGGTGCATATCAGCCACAAAAGAGGTTCTTGTGAGTCTACTGAGGCACAAATTTGGCACTCTGTTATGCAGACTTGTAGTCTTCGCTGTACTGACTTCATTTACATCAAGTGCGACACATGTACCCTAATGCCCCATAGACTGTTGTGTGGTTGTCTGCTGTATATTACCCACCAGTGCAGTCTTGAAGCATCAAAGGACCAATTGCAAGAAACCGTTTCAGTCTTGATGGTAAAACCTGTGATATTGTGCACTGCATGCTGCCACAAGTCTGTAAGATCACCAAGTGCAGCATCTGGACTCTTGCCACCCTCGTCTGTTGATTAGTCTCCTGCTGTCATGGCACCAACATGTGGACCGTATGCAGTTTATGTAGGATTAAGTTTGTACAAGTGCTATCTCTGCAAAAGGCAACATCAAGGACACCTTGTGGCCTCAATGAGGGTGTTTGTGGGCACCCTTCTGATTCATAAAATGACACATGGGACACCCTGCAATCTTGTGAACTACAGGGATACTTGCAAGTGAAGGCCTTTAGATGAAGTCGACATCACGTGTCCCATTCGGTACAGGGCCAATCTGTCTGTGCATGTGTGGTTGCCGTTAAACTACGGTTCAGATAATTTCAACTTTAAGACACTTGGACCCTGCTAACCTCAGACCTTTATTTGCCATCAGGTGCATGTAAATCTTTTCAATCTCAAGATGTATCCAATATTTATTCTACATATAACCCCTTATATACATTTGTTGAATTTATAGATGGATCCGGCTTCATTCCTCTCAGTGGATATGTTCCACAGGTCACATTTTTCCCTCCCTTTTCCCCGTCCTTTTATCCATCATCAGTCAAATTGTCTTCCATTTGATTGAGAGCCTCTCAAATCCAATATTAAATATTGCACCACTGCCCGACCAAATGTTTTCTGTAATTGGGAGTGCCGAACGCCTGAGTCTCCCATAGCACATTTAAAACGGATACACTGTATTTGTTTTTTTTTAATCCGTCCAAAGGCATTGACGGTTTTACAGTTGATTGGGGGAGGTGGGGGTGTCTGTGTCCAGCTTGGGCGGAGGTGAATAGTGGGGCACATCGTGATGAATTGATGATTAGCTCTGCATTGTAGCTTTGTAGCTGCCCCCCCCACTTATAGCTGGTTACTAATATTTATGGTGCCCGGCCCGTTTAATGGGGCCTGCCGCGTTCAGAGATTGATGGTCCGGCGATTGCCCCTCTGTTTAACCCCTGCAGGCGTAAAGCTGTCAAAGAGGAATATTGTAATCTGGAGGATGAGGACGAGGCCAGGTATGGTTCACAATCTTTTTCTAAATGCTTGAGTCTCTGCATCGGCTAGGATTGTTTCACTACTTCGAAACAGAATACTTTGAACTCGGTCTTCAAAATTCTTAAATAATGCAGTGCTACCCCAAAGGCGGGGGAGTCGAACTTAATTGTGTTTATAGTATATTTTTTTGTCAAGTCTTTCAATAGTCAAGGGTTCGGTTTAAAGGTGCAGTATGTAATATTGACAGCTAGTGGTGGAAATGGGTGCTGAGAGTTGACTCGACACGACTCTCACGCGGGTTGCCAGATTGAGGACACGCAACAAGAGCGAGTGCAATTGACAATGGAAGACGAGGAGACTTAACGCCCGTTCACACCAAGAATGATAACTATATTTGCTTCCACACTAACACACGATAACGGTCTGTTTACACTACCTCACGCGCTGCATGTTTTTGCTAATCTTGTTTGCTTTATATATTTCTAACCAGCAGATGTCCTCGGCATGCTATGTTTCGAGTGAATAGCTAGTGTAATAGATCTAATCTAACTGTGAATTTAACTGACGAAACTAATATAGTGGAGTAAAAACAATGCCTAGTCTTTTTCACTGCAACTTCAAAGGAAGCAAGATAATGTTGTCGAAACTAGCGCTGGATACCTGAGGTAATTTATATTACACTGTTTGCTAGCCTAGCATAATCTCATGGTTAATACTTCTCACCATTTATTCCGAGGGTATGACCAATTGTTTTCTCTATATCCGTTTTCTTTAAAGTATCTTTGAAAAGGGGATTTGATTTGTCAAACAGTGGTGGCTTTTTCTGGAGCTCTACAAATTAACTTGTCCGCAATGTCATCTGCCATTTTAAATGCGCAAGGCCTTGAATTAGAATGGATTCTGATTGGCTGTCAGTGTTTTGTCGTCCAGAAGCTTGAAAAAATAATCGTTCTGAAAGGGATCTCAACGATATAGTTTCTCGTTATAGCTGTGGTGTGGACAATGGACTTTTACATTTTAGAACGATTTTTAGAACTATATCTTTATCGTTATCTTTATGCTTATTGGTCTTAAACAGGCCTTTACACACTATAAGTTGATGAGTTTATTTATCCTCATTTTAATATGCTCCCATTCATAAAGATTTTTAGATAAATGCTGAGGCATTTTAAGTCCGATAGAATCTGCGATCTCAGACCCAGTTTTGTTTGCTGGTTTCCATGGCTACAATACACTGAGTTTTCCACCAACTGGCAACCCAGGGTGTCGAAATACTATTGGGTAAATTGGCAGTGGGCAGGATCACACAGACCAAAACAGAAACTGACATTCTGACACGTAACGCAAATTTCAAAGTAGAGTAACTGGCTGTAGCATTGTTTGAATATCTGAATATCTGTAAATATATTATGGTATTTTTATGCTTTAGTACAGTCAAAATATTATGCACAGCACCTTCAAGGGATCGTCACATGGCCTGGTGGCATCTCCAAAGTCTCCAGTCCTCTATGACACATTAACAAATCCATTTGACGCTACTATTCGGTGTGATTTATCCCCTCCTACAGATCAGAACTTTGTCCACCTCAACCTTCTGAAGACATTCAATCACCACACATGTATTTATTTTGTTTATTAATTCACCCTTTCAATTAAGAAATTAACTGTCACCTGCTGTGAACATTCAGGGTATTATTCCTGTTATTATGCTTATTATTATGCTTAATTTGCAGGATTAAGTTTTTTTTTTTTTTTGTTTTTTAGGAGAAATGAGAATTTTAATAAAAGGTTATAGCAATTTAACCAGTTTAAAGAGGTTCCTTTAGACCAAAACGTTTTTGAGAATATGTTGATTGCAAATTGCATTTCTTTGTTATTTAGCAACACAATCCTATTCCAGTTGGGCTAAACCCTTCGGAATTTCAACTCAAACTCAGATTAAAAGTCTTGTGACCACTCAATTCTCTGATGTTCTTTTCCGGAAAGAGATGTCCAAGTTTATCAGCCCCTGAACATCCATCCATCAATCCATCAGGCTTTTTTTTTTTTTCTTCAGGAGCTGATCGATCAACCTTATCTGACGGAATGGGATGTGTGATTGTCAGGATTTTTCCTCTGTGGACCACACCAGTGTACTAGAGCTGACTGACAGCAAACATTATTTTGGTCTTTTACCCATGAGGGGACTAATTCACACCCCAGTCACCTTATTTATTTTGAATTTCTGGACTTAAATAGTGTGGCTGTTGGAGAAATCGGTATTCCCTGCTGTGAAACAACATCCTCTGCTGTGATACCTCTCTGAAGACGGAGTGTTTGTGACTCGTTCGTGCTTGTTAGTTTGTGATTGCTGCTAGTGTGCCCCAAAGACTAAATAAACAGTTTGAGGCTCAGCTTGACCTCTTGACATTTTCTTTGTTCAGCATGTCGTCTTATCTCCTCATGTCTTGAGGCTGACAGTCATCGGACTCTTCTGTTGCTCTTTGTCTGTCTTTCTCCCTTCGTCTCTTTCTGACAGACTTGTTTGTCTTTCTTTTTCAGGGCTAAGGAGTATGAGACATGCATGGAAGCCAAGTCCCAGACCCCCGACTCTCCTTACAAGGCGAAGTAAGCTCCCCGCTCCACTTTTTAGGATCATATACTCAACCTGAGGTCTTCTATGGAGTACTCATGTCTTAATGCTGTCTTTTAAATCCAAACTTTAGAAATTATGCCAGCACTGGGCCTTCCTTAATCAAACCTTTATAGTTTTGCCCATTAGATGTAATACTATGTAATACTGATATCCAAGCGGTGTTGTCAGGGATCTCATCTTACGGTCTATAATTCTTGCTGTTTTGCTCTGTGTGGATCAGGTTTTGTTCTTTTGCACAGTGATAGTAAAAACCTGAAATCACCTACACCTGTGTGACATTCCAGCGGTCCCTGAAATTGAATAATATATTATTTTTATTATTTTATGGAAAATGTCTTTTTTAAATAAAAAACACTATGCTAAAAAATTCTAAAAGGAAGATGGATAAGGTATAGCAAATGTGATTTGATAAAATTTGCAGGTCATATTCATTATTGTTGTCACTGTTAACTAAAAATAGTTTTCTTTAATTTTTTTTTTTAATTAAGCTGATTTATTCATATATATATATATATATATATATATATATATATATATATATATATATATATATATATATATATATATTAGATGAAAATTGAAATGAAAATAAAAATGGCCTTGACAACTTATTGAAATGGGTAATAGAATTATTCAACTAAAATAAAAATAAATTAAAGCTAGTTAAATTGTATTTAAAAAAAAAAATGAGCAAAATTGCTTAAACATAAAAGCTGAAAACATAAAAATAGAAGCTAATTAAAAATATTTAAAAAATACACTATTATATTAAATAAATAATGCTAAAATAACACTGGTCAAGTGGTTAAATACACCAAAATCAAAAGAACATAGAAATTGTATTTTGCATAAAGAATTTTTAAATGTAACAGTGCAGAACATTGGAAAGCACTTTTTTCTAATTCTCATTATTGATATATAAATTTTGTATAAATTGAATCAATATTTCTTCTTTCACATTATTGTAATTTTAATGTTATTGTAGTATATTTTTATGGTATTCTACTAAAAATATTGTATCATATTTTTTTTAATAATGTTGAGTTGTTTTTCAAGTTAAATCAGAATATTTTAAAGGCAGTACACAAAATGCTTTAATATATAAATGCATTACAAATTAAAAAATCTGTTTTCACAGCCAGTAATGAGAATTGGGCAGTAGAAATGTGGTTAATTATCATGAAAATATGCATAACTGAAATTATGCTCCGTGTTAAAATAATTTTTTACGATTATTATTATTGGAGTTGTTATAACCCATACATGTTTTAACAGGTTCTTGACCTAATTAGGTTAAAATAAAAATGCACAAGTCAACGGGAAGTCCCCCACCATGACATGAAAACAAATTGTTATATTTATGATTGTTCTGAGTGTGTGCGCGTGTGTTTTTCTCCCAGGCTCCAGCGTCTGGTAAAGGACCTGGTAAAGCAGCAGCAGGGCCAGGACAGTGGCCAGTGGGCCAGCAACAAAGTGTCTGGCCTGGACAGAACCCTGGGAGAAATCTCCCGCATTCTTGAGAAACAGGTTTGTATACATATCCCTTATTATGGTGTCTGTTGTTTAAACTGTTTATCTGTCCATCTTTACTACTGCACAATCACACCATCAGGGTTCTTCTGGAACTGTAAGCATCTGAGCAGTGTTTAGACCAGTCTATGTCAGTGGCTTGGGGGCTTTATTATCTGAAGTCTAGTCTATGTGGATTTGAATGTGTATTTGTGTGCGTGTGTGTGTGTGTGTATATGTGTGTGTGTATATGTGTGTGTGTATATGTGTGTGTGTGTGTGTGTGTAAGTGAAGGAAGGGATTTGACTTGAAGATAAGCCTCTAGGCTGCTCTCAACACCGACTCCACTGAACCGCCGGCTTTGGCTGCCGTCCTCCCCGTCTCGCAGTCTATGCAGAGTATCGCTTTCCATCCCCAACTCTCTGCCCTCGGTTATTTGCTAATGAGGGCCAGGTTAGGTGCTTGTTTTCATTGCCGCAGATGTTATTAATTGGCGGAGATCCCCGTTTGTCAAACAGGCAAACATGTTTCAGAGCGTTTGGCTTGCTACTGTTGTGCATTGTGGCTTTTGAAAAACCAACATATTTTTGTTCAAAAGTAAATATAATCCAAATGACTTGAGGTAACACAGGCAGGGAAGCTTTTGAAGAATTTTAGCAATCACTTTTTTTTTTTCCTCGTACGCTTGGCTCGGCATGTCACCACGCATCACGAAAGAGCTGTACTAATATATCCTACAATTCATTGTGAGCTGTGAGATTAAATCCATCAATTATAGATTCAAATCTGTGTTGTTTTTGATAACATTTTTAAAGATGCTTGAAGGAGATGTTCTGAAGTTTGGTTCCATTTGTTCATTTACAGAATCACTATGGGGATATTATGTGATATTAACAAATGATTGTGTTTACAGATCGCAACGTTTGCTCGCATTTTCTGAAGCAACTAGTTTGGGAGTTGCCTACACAACTAGTTGACTAATCAGTCTTAACTCAAACCCCTGTATAATTAGACTGGTTTCAGGTTCACCTGACCCCAATTGAACCTTAGGGGCTGTTTACATAAGGGGCATTTTTGCATTCAAAATGGTTAAACGCAGTTCAATGGTATGAACTAATGCTGGAAACTCAAGGTGTGTTTTTAAAAGTTGGATGCTAAAAATGCTGTTGGGACACTCAAAAAAGCTATTAATCACGACAACTGTAAAAGATGTTTTTCTAAAGGCCCATTCACACCGCGGGCTAAAACTATAGCAATAAATTTGTGAACAGTCATTGTATGAGAGTAGTGAACTATAAACATAACGCCACAGTGGAACGATTTGGTAGGAATCCAGCTGATGAATGATAAAAACATTGACAACCAATCAGAACTTCAAAGAGCTTTCTTGGTGTGAATGGCCTTAAAGTCAAGTCAAGTCAAGTCATCTTTATTTATATAGCGCTTTTTACAATGCAAATTGTGGCAAAGCAGCTTTACATTAATAAGAAAATGGTGTCATTGTGCAGCTTATTCTATATATTATTGATTCATTCCGTTGCAAAGATCAATAGTTATTAGTCTAGGTAATTTAGGTATAGCAGCACTGGAGAAAACAGTGACGTAATCGTCCGGCTCAGATCAGTTCGCATACAACGGCGCCAATGCAGGCATATCAAAAACACTGCTGAATATCAAGCAAGTGTCCCCAACTTAAGCAAGCCAAAGGCAACAGCGGCAAGGAACCAAAACTCCAACAAATGGAGAAAAAAACCTTGGGAGAAACCAGGCTTAGTTGGGGGGCCAGTTCTCCTCTGGCCAACAGTGAACACTTGTCCGATACTCAGGCAGAGTTACAGGTCATTAAACTGATTTGGAATCGCAACAGTCAAAATATTTAATCTAGTTCCATCTAATTTAAGATCTTTTTGATCACGCCGATATGGGACGGTTTGTTGGGATATGTGCCGCTGGCTGATGAGTCGGTAGGGTCTTCACAAAGGATGAGCTCGTTCACACGGTCTCCGCCGACACCACAGGGCCACACTGCTGCCGCACACAGGCACAGGTTCCCCGTCCGACCCGGACACAGCCCGGATCCAGCCAATCATGTTAATTGGTAAACCTCGGGATAAGCAGAGAGACAAAAAATTAGCGTAGACGCCATTCTTCTTCCGATGTAACGAGTACATCTGGTGTTATAGGAAGTGTTCCCGGTTCCGGCTGACCTGATCTATGCAGCCTAACAATCCTTTAACGGATATGAGGACAAGAGTTTATAGTGCGTCATGTGTATGCCAGGTTAAATAGATGCGTTTTTAGTCTAGATTTAAACTGACAAAGTGTGTCTGCTTCCCGAACAATGCTAGGAAGATTGTTCCAGAGTTTAGGTGCCAAATAGGAAAAGGATCTACCGCCCACGGTTGATTTTGATATTCTAGGTATTAACAACTGGCCAGAATTCTGAGATCGTAATAGACGCGAAGGACTATAATGCATTAAAAGCTCACTCAGGTACTGGGGAGCTAAGCCATTTAGTGCTTTGTAAGTAATTAGCAAGATTTTAAAATCTATACGATGTTTAATAGGGAGCCAGTGCAGTTTTGACAGAACCGGACTAATATGTTCATACTTCCTGGTTCTAGTAAGGACTCTAGCAGCTGCGTTTTGGACCAGCTGTAATTTGTTTATCACGCGAGCAGGGCAACCACCCAGTAGAGCATTACAGTAATCTAGTCTCGAGGTCATAAACGCATGAACCAGCTGTTCCGCATTTGTCATTGAGAGCATATGTCGCAATTTAGATATGTTTTTAAGATGGAAGAATGCGGTTTTACATATGCTAGAAATGTGGCATTCAAATGAAAGATTGGTATCAAAGAGCACACCCAGGTTCCTAACTGACGAAGACGACTTAACAGAGCAGCCATCAAGTGTTAGACAGTATTCTAGGTTATTATGTGCAGAAGTTTTTGGTCCAATAATTAGAATCTCTGTTTTTTCTGAATTTAGTAGTAGGAAATTACTAGTCATCCAATTTTTTATATCAGCTACGCATTCTGTTAATTTTGAGAATTGGTCGGTTTCGTCGGGGCGCGAGGAAATATAGAGCTGAGTATCATCAGCGTAACAGTGAAAGCTAATGCCATGCTTCCTAATGACATCTCCCAAGGGTAGCATGTACATAGTGAAAAGCAACGGTCCTAGAACTGAGCCTTGTGGTACTCCATGTTTAACTTGTGATCGAAATGACATCTCTTCGTTTACTACTATAAACTGATAACGGTCAGATAAGTATGAGAATTAGATGAGATAAGTAAAGAATTAGTTCGCTTCAGAATTAAAATTTCCTGAAAATTTACTCACCCCCATGTCATTCAAGATGTTTGTCTTTCTTTCTTCAGTCGAAAAGAAATTAAGGTTTTTGAGGAAAACATTTCAGAATTTTTCTCCATATAGTGGACTTCAACAGTTGTGTCCAAACTGTAGTTTCAAAGGGCTTTACACGATCTCAGGGCGAGGAATAAGGGTCTTATCTAGCGAAACGATCAGACATTTTCTGAAAACAAAAATTGAAATGCTTCCACAAATGCTAGTTTTGCGCTGCATCACGTAATCACGTTGGCACATCGCAGAGCTAGAGGAAGATGAGCATTTGTGGTAAAAATTGTATACATTTTTATTTTTGTTAGATCATTTTGCTAGATACGACCCTTCTTCCTCGTCTGGGATCATGTAGAGCCCTTTGAAGCTGCATTGAAAATGCAATTTGGACCTTCAACCCGTTGTACCCCAGTGAAGCCCATTTTATGAGTAAAATCCTGGAATGTTTTCCTCAAAGACCTTAATTTCTTTTTCAACTAAAGAAAAATAGACTTAACCTCCTTGGATGACATGTGGACATTTTAATTCTTTATTGTACTAATCCTTTAAGGGTTCATTCTGAATAAACACTAAAAAATTAAACACATTTACTAATCAACTAGTTGTACGTTGGTCAACTGTTGTGACCCATCTCTAGTATGCTATATATCTCTAGATCAATAAAGGGGAAATGGATTGGTGACACGTCACATTTTGGTAATGAAACAGGACATTTACGGTTTCTGTTGGTGCCGTTCTGTAATACACTCATCAAATGAAGGGATGTGTGGTTTGGTGGGGGTGTGTGTGTTTGTGGGTGGATGCATTGTGCATTGATGGTGTGCCTGTATTGACCAGTGGGAGGAGATGTGGGTTGTTAATGGTCTTTCAGGAGGGAGAGGAAAAATGTAAGAGACTGAAGAGGGTGGTAAAGCTGAGCTAATGGGAAAGGAGGAGGGCCGAGGGAGGAGAGGAAAGCATAAGCTGCTAGAGAGGAGTGAAGGGGATGTAACAATCAGCCATAAACCCAACATTTCAAATCATTGTCTCATTTGGTTTCACAAACAGAATCCGTCAACTCATAAGTGACTGTTTTGGACTTGATTTATGGTTGATTTCAATACAGATGTCATGGCAGTGCATTCCAGGATGCCACCAGTGAAGTCAATAGATATTGTTGAAATTAACCCAGCACTGTTCTTTTCAAAACCTGTTTATTTACACAATATAGCAAGGCAGGTCTGAAGTAACTTAACACTGTTAATATAACCAACATGCTCCACATTCCCTTCACCAGATTTTCGCAGATCAGACCTTGTCATCTCATTATGCTCTCCGGGCCCTGTTCTTCTTAGAAATGTCTCTGAATGACAGCTTCTATCAAGAACATGAGTACATTTCTTGTGTACTGTCCCCAAGGCCTCCTACACAAACTCATTCTGAAGTTTTCCACAGAGACCTTGCTTTAAAGAACTCATGCCATTTTGTTTTTGTAAGTTGCTGGAACGGTGAAGTGCTTGTGGAAATGTCAGCTCCTTAGGCTCTTTCTTGTAGCCTTTTGGGAATAGGACTCTCTTAAGAGTACAGTATCTGGACTTCATTTAGACTGTCAGTCATCTGTGGATTCCTCCAGCCTGGTTCCTGCAATGTCCAGCTAAAGTCTGCATGGCACCAAAACTGAGCAAGTTTGTGAACCTTGGTTGTCGAGGCAGTTCCGCCTCTAATCCCAGGACAAAGTCAAATAAATACCCTTCATTGGGAGTCTGCGTACACCCCTTCCCCCTCGGCATCACCTCAAGTCAAGAACGTTTAGATTATTTGACCTAACAAGCATCTCTCATGTCACTGACTCACCTACAGATTTGTTTTTTTTCTCATACCCATATCTGATTCAGTCTCCACTTTCTCCACTAATTCCTTGAACAACACTAGACTTTCTTCGCCCCTTCTAGCCCCTCAAGCAGTGCAGCCTCCCCCACTCCACTTTCCTCGTGCTGACTTTGCTCGGGCACAGTCTCCGACCTTTGCCCGCCTCTCCCTCTGAGCCCTCTAATGGTTTATTTTGTGTCAAACCAGGTTTCAGTTTGTCTCAGGGAGAACTGGCTGATCGAAGAGCCTTTTTTCCCTTCTTGTCGTTCAGGAATATTCAGGGGAGTTTCTTGTTCCTCTGATCTGCGCTCTCTTACCTTAGCAGAATGAGCTCACATATTTACATTCTGCCAGGGAGTGTTTGTCACTGCTTTCAAATAAAGACCAGGCCGAGATCAACTGCCTTTATGACACTTGAGGGACTGTCAGGAACATTCTGGGCCTGCTGGGCTAGCCAGTATTTACATTTTCATTTGCCAGCTGTCAGAGGTTGGCTCCCCTTGGTGGCCAACTGGTGGCTAGCTATGCCTGATCAAGAGGCCCAAGTCTGTGGAAAAAGGCACCAAGGGGCCCTTCCAACTGGGGTGGAGAAAGGGTCCAGCGAATGAAGCGTCAGTTGAGAGTGGAGAAGAACATTAGTGATTAAATTTGTCAGTGTTGCTTGAACGTTAACAAGAGGTGAAGTCTGATTTCCGGTCCACTAGGTGGCCGATCTTTTTACCTCTTGCCATACATTTGGCTGATTGCTGAATTGTCCGTAGCAGAGGCTCCCCACCTTGGTCCCAGAGTACCCCTCAACACCGCACCTTTAGATCTCTCCCTAATCAAACACACCTGATTCAACTGAGCAGCTCATTAGAAGAAACTCCAAGACAAGAAATGTGTGTGTAAGATAAGGGTGCAGTGTTTGGGGGTACTTGAGGATCAGGGTTGGGAACCACTATTCTGTTAGCATAATTTAGAGCGGTTTTTTTTTAGTCATTGTTCTCTTGTCGGTTTGTTTTCGAGGTCGTAGTTTGTTGGTTTTAGGATCGTTGAAATGCATGACAAGAACCACATTTTTCAACAAGCCTCTTCATAAAGATGTGTGAGGTGATTGGGTGTTGCCTCTCTACTGCTGAGGGACAGGTCGAGCTTTAGGAATTAGCTAGCTAGTTTAAAAAAAAAAACATGGACATAGTTTTTGCATTCCTTCACCATGTGCTGTCAGTAAGGTAATTTTCAAATCCTAATTGCCTAGTAATTCTTTTGTTCCACTTGGCTGTTACTTGTGACTGTAAGAGAGTAGAGGATTCGTGTTTCCCCTCAGGTGCATGTTTGAAGGGGTATGAAGACGGCTATTAGAAGAGTCAGAAATCCGTAGTGGAAAGAATTGCCCTTGGGTGGCTGATTTTTTGGATATCAGCTTGATATTCGAACTAATAATATTGTGTAGCTTTTCCATATTCTTGGTCAGAGGTTAGAAGAATCCCACTATGAGTGAACTTGGCAGTGTGTATACTCCAGAGTTAAAGGTTTATGAGTCTGGCATGCAACCTTTTTCTTGCTAATTTTGAGTTACATAATGTGTACTGTGGAAACAAGCAAGTATAATCAAAAGGAAGCTTGGGAATGTTTTAAAGAAAACTCAGTTATGAACAGTTGGTTCCTATTGTTATCCTAAAACTGAACACTTCCTCCATAAATGTTTCTTGCTTGAAGGGACCAAGATTTTCAGGAGCAAATTATCATTCATCGTGTACTTAAATATGTGCTATTAACTTGTAAAGACTACCTTATTGCTTTACTGCCTACAGTACTCTTGATGGGGTTTACAGCTCTTTTCCTTTCTTTTAATGTCAGCGCAGGCCTCTTCACTAAATGCACTGTGTTTTTGCTTCTTCGTGTATTTCTATACTAGTTCTTGAGAATAAAACACAGAGCAATACCCTGTCTGCATGCCAGCACTATATTCATTCTGAGATTTGGAGCTGTCCCTGTAACCGGAGGGGGTATGTTTACATCACTGCGCCACTTGCCAAAAGATGGATGGGCCTAAGACGGAACCTTGGTGAACCCCTCTGTCAATGAACGCCCCAGCCAGTTGTTCTCCATCTGTTGCAAGAAGGGGGATGCAGCATTTTAGGAGCACTCCCCTCCCCCTGACTTTTCATGTTGGCTAATTAGAGTGGTTTGTAGGAGGTGAACACACAGACACATCCAGCCCTCCCTCCCACTTAACGTGTACCCCACACCCGTACCCTTGTCCTGGCCGACCAGCGGGAAGTGCAGCTGCCTGGCCCTTTGATTAGCCTTGCCTAAAATGGCCACTCTTGTTAGTAATTGGATAAGATTGCTCAAGCCGTATAATTTAGATTTACTCTGCCCCCTCCCTCCTCTCTAACCATATGATCTGTCTTCAGGTCTTACGTTTGAATCCCCTATTAGAAAAAAACACAAGCTCAGATCTTATTATAGTATCACTAGAGTAATTTTTAAAGGAGGGTGGCACACTAGGCAAATCCAACAGCAGTCTCTTTGAATATTTAAGTACAAGTGGGATGCAAAAATGTTTTTTTGGTCTGTATTGTTTGTAGTGGCATTAAAATGTTTATGTTGCCAGAAAATTGCACAAGTGAAACGCAGTTCCTCCTTAGTTAGGTTAAGATACAAATGGCATGTTAACACATTATTCCTGCTGTTGTAGAGGCATGCTGGTTGCAAATAAATAAACCTTTGGGTTTCTCTTCTGACGTGGCCTGCTGAAAAGTCATATCAATGCCAGATGACTCTATTGAGAATGGGAAGCCCCTGGCAGCATGTTGTAGTTGCATTTTTGGTAAAAATGTGAAGAAGTTCACAACAGCCTATATAAGGTTTAGTTTAATATTGCTGCACAGGCTTTTCAGTTTACACTAGGTCTGATGTTTTATTTTGCCTAGATGTATCAGAATCAGAAAGCCATTAATTTCTAGCTTGAAATTAGATTTTTCTGATTGCCACTTGTTGCCAGGAGTGCAAAGTACTTGAGTATTTGTACTTTATTATTATACTTAAATAAAATAAAAAAAGTCATCAAATAATATTTTGATTATTGAAACTGAATACTTGTACTTTGCTCAATTGAAGTTCAGAAGCAAAAATTATCCTTTTTTCACCCATTACAATTTTTAGTTTTTTTGTTGTTGATCATCATCATGATCATCATGAGCTGCATCTCAGCGGTCAAAATCAGAATTTAAAAAAAGTTCACTTTTTTTTTATATTTGGTAGTTACTCAAGTAACTGGGCTAGGTACTTTGACTCTTGACATACTACCCATACTTGACATTAAATATAAATAATCCTAATAATATTTCTCAGTACTTTTCACAACTCTCTGTTGCCCAAACAAGGCCTTTCTCCTTACTTTCCATATTGTATTAATTAGAGCCCTTGCTAAGCACGCACATCATTAAACTCTTTGTATCCTCATAATCTGATGCTTATCATCTCATCTTCAATCCCTTTCCTGAACTCCTCCAGATTCCAGGTACTTTGCTCAGCATGGGGATCTGTCATTAAGCCAGAAAGGGCAAGGTTGAGACACCTCCCTCTGGACTAAGTTCCACACGCCATCACAGTACAGGCCCCAGCTAACCCCTCCGAATGTCTCCGAAATAGGCCACCATGAGCGGCAAACCCTCCAGCCTCTGAACCATTTGACATGGCTGAGCTGATGGGTGCACTGTGAACCCACTCGATTTACTGTTGCAACCTGGGATCGTCGTCACGATATAGGCAGCGAGGCACCGCATCCGTCTTCACAGAGCTGTCAGTGAGCTTTTCTTAATCCCAGCCGCTGTTTCAGCGTGTTCCACCTTTCGTGTACCTGACAACAAGCTTGTTCCAATCTCTTAAACCTGGCAGGGGTTCAACCTTCTCTTTGCCACCGGATCTCCAGGAATGACTCTTTGGCGGCACCTGTGATTGACAGGAGAGGAGCTTATATGTAATTTTGCAAAGCGCTTCCTCTGTTTGCTGCTCAATATGTTCAGGCTTGTTGGCAGCCCCCGCCATCCCATGAACAAAAACATCTCGAAGTGCCTGACTTTGAGTGCTGTCACATATCGACCTCATTATATGAAGTAGGTGCAACGTTCTCTCTTCTCTTCTCCTCTTCTTTGCTCTCCAATCCAAAAGTAAATGACTCAACTGCTATCAATTTCAAATTCAGAGTTGTTGATTTATGTGTTGTTTTGTGCCAACATTGGGGTCGAACCCATCGGCAACCTCTGAGGTACTTACTTCCTTTACTCAAAGTAAGGGAGCTGGGGAATTTTGACTCTAAACCTTATGACTCATTTAAAGGGGTTCCACTTTGAACTTTAAAGAATTTTATGATGCGAGTAAAAATGTCCCCTCTGTAAACAGTTTGATTTGAGAAGCACGTCAGTTAAATGACTGTTTTACGTCTCTTCTTTCTCAAAGACGCTCATTCGCTCCGTATGAGTTTCAGGCACCGTTCGGTTGACCCCCCTCTTAAAAGTTTTACGGCTGGTGTCTATGATAACCAACAACTGAAGGTTGCATTTGAACCTTCCCACTACTTAAAATGTGAAAATACTGAAGTAACTTCATTCAATGACGTGATACTCATATTTTTTGTCCTATCTGTATATGAAAATGATATTGAATATTGAATGATATTAATGAAAATTTTAACTTTTTACTTTGAAAAATAAATTTATTGGAAAATTATAATCAACATGCACTCACATGTGTATATACTCACAAGAAAAATATTATTACTTTTTACTTGGCATCAAATTTCAACTTTTTTGTTTTGTTAACCCCTTTTTTATGCCCAAAACATGAAAATGGTATGCTTGAACTCAAGTGGTTTTCTTTCCTAAGTCCTTTGGAGTATGAGCATAGTTGTGGTATCATTTGAAAGAAGACATCTTTATCATTAAACAAATAAATAAATAATAATAATAAAGGTGCCTGCGACACCTAGAAATGCCTTGGACACAAAGCCACAAGTCTTGAGTTATGTTTCAAGTTTGAGGATGATATGACGTGAAGTTTTTTTTTTCTTCCTCTGACTCGTGCCTTTTTCAGAAATGGCCACTTGGAGCAAAGTGCCCCTCGGTAACTGAATGATCTGAGGTCTAGAGAAAGCTTTTACAGTTACTTCTACATGGACCACATACTAGACCATTCTTTAAAAACGGTATTAAAGTTTTTCAAACAGGAATGCAAAGAGTGCTATGTTTCTAAGAACTTTGCACATGTGTTTTAAACTAGAATTTTAAAATACATCGACACTGTATTTGTAAATTTTTTCTTGTCCCGTCTAAATTTTGACTCTATGTATTCCCTAAGCTCTTTTTTGTCAAACCAGACCACCCCTGCTTTATGTGCGTTTGTTGTCCTGCATTGGTTTTTGGTTGCTGTGGGGGGTTGTGCACTTTTGAGATTTAGCAGGAATTCTTTGGGGATCACTTTGTTTCAAATTTCACTCCAACTCCCCTCTAGAAAGCGGGAGGTGGGCAACGAGAGGATGCCTCCAATGCAAAAACAATGTGCTACTTGAGTCTGCTTGCCTCTCCTTGTTTGTGACTGTTTCTCTCTCTCCCCCCTTTATCTCTCTTTTTCAGAATAATGCAGATCAGGTAGCGTTTCAGGTAGGAGGAGGTTTGACTGCTCTGGAACAGATCCTACAGGTTGTCACCGCGGCCTCCAGTCCCACTGCGGTCCCCCGTATTCCTCACAAGTGAGTACCGACTTAAAGATACGCAGACTCACCTTCACATAATGTTATTTTAAATGTTTATAATGATATGGCATCTTAAAAGTCATAGTGTTTAACAGTGAGACACAATGCAGTGGCCAGAATTGTTTTCTGGCGCTAATATAGCGTCTTAAAGTTGACATGTAATGGAAGTTTCGATAGTCTTTTCTTCCCCATTGTGACGTATATCCGAGTGAAACGGTTTCTCAAACAAGAAAAAGTAGGGCGGGACTTGATTTTGTCCATTGGGAATTGGTTGGATGGTTGTGGTTTGCTATTGGTCGATCTCATGTGAGTGACGGGTTGTCCCGCCCTCGTGTTATTAGAGAAGAGAGATGTCACTGCAAGAATGAGGGAAGTTGTTTTGATTAAAGTTGTGAATTTTAAAAAAAGAATGATGTACACTGATAAATTGTTAGTAATAAATACTTGATGATTTGAAATTATCTTAATTTACTGCCTTTTTTCAGCAAATATTGATTAAATATGCAATTTAATTGCGCATAATTTATGTCATATGAAATGATAGTAGTTGTGTCACTTCTCAAATTAAAGTGTTTTCTTTAGAAATTATATTTTTAAGTAAGTAAGTAAAGCCTTTATTTGTCCCACAGTGGGGAAATTGCATGGAAATTACATTATATTGCATTTTGGCCTTTTAACCAAATGGTAATATTCAAAAAAGAACAGGAAATTGTAATGAAATTGGCAGGATTGGGATGAGGAAAGCTCTGACTTGTTAAATAATTTTTGTTTAAATCTTTACTGTTCTCTTAAACACAAAACACTTTTTTTTTTCTTGCTTACAAATATTTTGTCATTTTCTGATCATGATTTGTGGCCTCCTTCTAATCCCACAAAGTGACTCCGGCTCAGCTGTGAAGTCATTCCCCTTCTTTGCAGTGCTCTGCATCACAATAAATTTATAATGAATAAGAATGTTCCTTGTTTAGAAAATAAAAAGCATTGCATTTGAATCATCCATTTTGCAGTCTTCCCTCAGCCCCTCCGCTGGTATACAGAAAGCACATTTGTCCTATCCGTCACTTGGAAATGGGAGTCGCGTTTGAATAGTGGGTCTGGAACTTGTGGCGTTGGCCAGTAGATAACCTCAGAGAGCAGCTATTTTCACTAGAGAGAGCTCCTAATGGACTTCAATGGCCTCTTTGCCTTCCTCATTAGCATTTGCTGTTTTCCAAATCTTCCTTAATGGAGAAATGCTACTTATATTTATAATGCTTTTACAGGCCATCTAGTGTTTATTGATTTTTCTTTCTCATACTCTCACTCTCGTTCTCTGCGCCTCCTTGCCGTTCAGTCATTAATTCCAGAAAATTTCAAGTGGGCTATAATATTATAATGAATTTTTATGAACTTCAGTTTTTGAAGAGGTTGAAACTGCATTGTATTTGATTATAGGATTAGTTCACCAAAAATAAAATTCAGTCATTATTTACATACTTACATACTTGACATGTCATTTCAAACCCAAATTTCTACCTTCCAGAGGCCACAAAAGGAGAATTTTTTTTTTTTTTAATAAACTGGTGGCTCTGTTCCATGCATTTACAGTGAATGGGGACTGGAGATTTCATGCTTGTAAAATTACAAAAACATCATAAAACGATTTAATATTACTATTGTATTGAAGCTTGTTTCTGCCATGAATTAAAAAATAAAAAAGGTAACTGCGACTTTTTATTTGACAGTTCTGACTTTTTTTTCTCAGAATTGCTTGATATAAAGACAGAATTGTGAGAGAAAATCACAATTCCGAGTTATAAAGTCAGAAATGCGAGTTAGAAAGTCAGAAGTGCGAGATACAAAGTCAGAAGTGCGAGTTAGAAAGTCAGAAGTGCGTGATACAAAGTCAGAAGTGCGTGATACAAAGTCAGAATTTCATAATTGTGAGATAAAAAGTCACAATTAGTGGCGGAAACAAGCTTCCATACTATTGCACTATATTCCAAGTAATCTAAAGTTGTACAATAGCTTTTCTTAAGGAACAGATGAAAATTGACATCAGTATTCAAATTTAGATCATTTTTGTGCAGTTCAATTGAGTTGGATCTTTTGAGTGAATTCGTTGATCCGGTCGTAGACTGATCCAGAAGCAGCTCACTGAAAGGGGAAATTATCAGCAAATTGAGATTTCTTTCAGTGCGTTCCTCGTGTAATTTCCTCATTTCAAAAGACTTAGAACAGAGTGCATATGAACTACTTTTATGATACTTTCATGATTGTTTTGCATCCGTTTTGAAGTTTAAAAGATCCATTTCACATTCATTGTACTGTAATTTATTGGAAAAGACAGAGCAGCATGTTTTTATGATCTCCTTTTGTGATCTGTGGAAGAAAGAAACATGGTTTGGAACAACATGAGGGTGATTAAATGAAGAATATTTTGTGAACTGTTACTTTAACCTGTGTGAGTGTGTGTGAGTTTGTGGCATGTTGGGTCAGGCTGTGCAAACACATCTACCGCTATCCTCCTCTCTTGTTTTGAAAGATCCACTTGACACGCTCAGGAGGAGGTAAAGATCTTTGAGGCATTTCTGTCATTCTCCTGTGTCCTATCCAATCAAACGCTGAAGTGGTCCCTCTCTGAGGATAAAAGAGTAGCCTCACTTTCATGACAGAGGTTCTGCCCTGTCTTGACTTGTTGAAAAGACTCTCTGCTAAGCATGAAGCCAAATACAATGGTTATCAGTAAATAAGTGTTTTATTCTCTAATGCCTCATGCTGTGCCAGTGCAAGCTTATTCTTGCATTTTGAAAACTTGTATAAATAATAATTTTCTAATTCAACTGTACACCTATACACGTGTGTGTGTGTGTGTGTACGTGTGTACGTGTGTACGTGTGTACGTGTGTACGTGTGTACAGTGCCGTTCAAAAGTTTGGGATCGGTAAGATTTTTAATGTTTTTAAAAGGAGTCTCTTACGCACACCAAGGCTGCATTCATTTGATTAGAAATACAAAAAAAACAGTAATATTGTGAAATATTATTACAATTTAAAATTACTGTTTTCTATTTGAATATATTTTATAATGCAATTTATTCTTGTGATCAAAGCTAAATTTTCAGCATCATTACTGCAGTCTCCAGCGTCACATGATTCTAATATGATGATTTGATGGTAAAGAAACATTTATTATTATTATTATCAATGTTGAAAACAGTTTTTATCACAATCAGGATTCTTTGAATAGAACAGCATAAAAGAACAGCATTTATTTGAAATGGAATATAACATTATAAATGTCACTTATCAGTTTAATGCATCCTTGCTAAATAAAAGCATTAGTTTCAATTTCTTTAAAAAATATATTTTTATTTTAATAATAATTATTAGTAATATTATTACATTTAAAATAAAAATGCTTTCATTTAATATTAAAAAATAAATATTTGCTTTTTTCATTCCTATCATTGAAAGTTGTGCTGCTTAGGATTGTTTGATGAAAAGAAAGTTCAAAAGAGCAGCATTTATTTGAAATAGAAGTCAGTTGCAACAACGAAATTCATTACAATTTAATGCAAATAATAAAAGTACTAATTAAAAAAAAAAAAAAAAAGTTGTATGTCTGTGTATTTATGACTGTAGTGTATGTGTGTGTGTGTGTGTGTGTGTGTGTGTATATGTGTATATGTGTATATTTATATATGTGTATGTATATATATTACCCTCTCTTACATGTTGATTATTGTCAGATCAGTGACACAGTAGTTAGCACACAGCAAGTTTTAGTAGATATTTTATCATGTTTTTTTTTATTATTATTATTATTGTGAAATTGTTTCTCCTTCATAATCATCCCATCTCTACTCTTATCCCTGTCTCCGTGCCCTAAGGCCATACGGTGCTGAACCTGTGATAACCTTTAAGAGGTCAGATTATTCCTGCATGTTTCCACCAGCTTCTCAAAGACATGAGTGGAGCTCCAGGTGGCTGTAA
The DNA here is from genome assembly GCA_038088235.1 of Zacco platypus. Classification (NCBI taxonomy): domain Eukaryota; kingdom Metazoa; phylum Chordata; class Actinopteri; order Cypriniformes; family Xenocyprididae; genus Zacco; species Zacco platypus. Next base: position 14,646,253 of record CM076063.1, on the reverse strand, counting down.
ACCCAAACTTGCCCTGCTGTTGATATCGCTGCCTGGCTGGTCCCAAGGGATACAGGAGAAAGTGTTCAAAAATCGTCTACATCATTGTTAGCGAGTTCTGGGAAATTTCATGAGCGAAAAACCACAAAAATGCTCTTAAATACCAGACGTGCAATTTTGCATATAATTGATTAAATTTCCACTAAAATTGCAAGCTTAGACAATTCACTGGAAGACAATCTGTCTCCATGAGTTCTTGTCAGCAGTGACTTTTGCTATGGCACCAGGTGTCTGCGAAGGGCACGGCACAAGCAAATACGTGCTAATCGTTCCCCCTCATCTGCGCGCTATAATGGTTTGCTCAGACTCTAACCCTTACAGCAGCACTAGTTTATCTATTTACTGTAATGCTGCATATCGATCGCCCCCTTTCAGATAAGCTGAGTGATTTACAAAAAAGAACAACTACGGAGATGCCGCTGTAATATTACCCCCATGGGAGAAGGATTCCATCTTGTTAGCATTACATTAATGGGCTAATTCCACAGTGAGGCTCCGTTAATGTCCCTGTGCAACCCTGCGGCTTGGAAGCTGAGTGTTTTGGAGGGAATCAACGGCTAAGAAGGAAATGGGGTCGGATGTCTAGAGCAGGAAGGCCATTTTGTTTGCATGAGTAAACCAAGGATAGTGAGCCGCCCCAGGAAACTCATGCAACAACCTGGACATTAGGCTACTCACTAGCTTGATTTTTACATAAAAAGGTGCATTAAATGTTCAGGTCGGTCAGTGCTTGTGTATCTGATTTTATTTATGCTCATAAAATTTGTTTTTTTTAATTATAATTAGAAGTATTTTATATAACATTTTAGAGGTGAACTTAATAAAATTGGTTAAAAATCAAATAGTTTAAATTTAAATTTGTAGAAAACCTGTTCAATTGAGAAATTGGAATTCCCTTAACTCCTTTTTATTAATATTGTTTTTATTTATAGATATAGATCTATTTTACATTTGAAATTTGATTTTTATATATATATATATATATATATATATATATATATATATATATATATATATATATATATATATATATATATATATATATAAATTTATTAGTAGGATAAACCCCTTGAGATGTACCAAGGGGTCCTAACATACAATGAAACAATCCAACATTGTGACAAAACTTTTAACAAGATTACAATTAACAATACATCAACAACAAAAAAAACGAACGAAAACAACAAAACACAAATAATAAAAATTACCCCACGAATTACCCAAAAAAAAAATCTACTGATCAAAGAATACAACTGTAAATAAAAAAAAAATACCAGTGTCAATAAAATTATAAGCATAATCAACATTGACAACAGAAATAACAGTGACAATTTTAATGATAACGTGCAATCTACCTTAAAATAACATTTAATTAATAAAATAATTGTATTTATTTACAGATAAACCTTAGGTTTAACGGATCTTTTGATGTGCACATTTGGTAGTAAGCATCATGTATTTAGAGATCAGTTTAGTGTATGATATCACTGCAAATAATGTATTTAGCGACTTTTCGACCTTTAAATTAGTAGAAGATTATGCCCCAAGCTTTGCTTCCTAAATGTTAAGCGAGACCAATTACAAAATTACTAATCTCACTTGCTGTTCGAACTAGATGAACGCTTATGTTAGTGTATTGCATCTGGCTGCCACAATGCTGCTGTGTTTAGATTACAGGCAAAAATGAATTGCAGAATTAAGACTCAAAACTCAGTTCTTCCAAAAATATGTTTGTCTGGCACGTGTTGATCACGGCCATTATTACTAAAAATTTAATTACTCTCAATATTTAGGGAGCTTGTAAATGAATCCAGGAAAAGACAAGTCCCTTGTCTCCCAGTAGGTGCCACTGCTGAGGAGGAGAGGGGGAAGTCAATGCTGGACCAGACTGCTGTTAGCGCACAGACCCCTCTCTTACAGAATGGAGCTTAATCCAGTCACATTCATCCCTAGAGCCTCACACACACTCACAAGTACACAGGTCACTTCTAAATGAGTTTCACAAATGACTTTTAGTAAAACTACTCCTTCTGAACAGCAACAGGAAATCACAGAGGTCTTGCACACATCAGTGAAATTTCGGAGCACTTGCGACTGCTAAACTGATTGCCCGACTCCGTTCGACTCGGCTGTCTCTTTTTTCTAAGTGGAAGTGAACGCATTGACGCGCCACTGGCTGTCACCTCAACCTCCGTGTCACATGATGACTAAATGTGCCCAGTGAAAGCTTCTCACAAGCTCTCTCCAAGTGGTTTCATTTCAGGATGCCATTATGCGGCATGTCTATCTCCGCGCATGTGTGTGCATGCCGTGTGGTGCGTGACAGCTCGCCAAGACTTTTGCCCCAGCTTATGGCCAGCCTTTTGTGGAACGGCGGGCGGAATGGATGTCTTGGAATCATTCAGGATATCAGGAAAGATCAACGGCAGAATCAAATTAAATGTCATTTGGATTGCAGTGAAAGGAAGGATTGTTTGACAGGCGCTTGGAAATCAGATTTGCTCGTCACCTTTTCTCATCGGATCCAGATCACTTTTCTGTCCCTCAAAGTTTTTTTTAACCACTTCCTGTTGAAAAGCAGGTTGAGAAGTTACACTTGTCATCAAAGGCTTACTTTACCTTATACTAGGGTTGTCCAGTCCTGCTTCTTGAGGACTACCTTCTGGTAGAGTTTAACTATAGCTGAGGTTAAACACAGCTGAACAATCTCATCAAGGTCTTCAGGATCACTAAAAACTTCCAGGCAGATTTGTTGGAGATAAACAGGATAGTGACCTTCTAGGAGCAGGATTGGACTTCCCTGCCTGACATTTTGTAAGATTTGTCAAAATAAGAATATAGACAAAACTTGAATGCACTGTCAGTCGCTTTGAATAAAAGCATGAAATGCAAATATAGGGATTATACTGACATATATGTGGAAAGTTGAGCTGAAGGCCCAAGTGAGGGCATTTTCTTGGTTGATAACTAATTTACATGGATGACACTCCGAGATCTACATGCTTACTCTCGGAAGTTTTTACTGTCACTAAGCACCTTGTGAACACCAGAAATGATAGATGGACAGAATGGAAAACGAAAAGTGACAACATAAAGGTAAAATAAAGAAACGCATTATAAACACCTCTTTGTGCGATTTGCTCTTTCCAATGTCTAATTCTAAATAACAAACTTAATGAATTATTAGGGTTAAGACAGAAAATTAGTTTAGGTGCCTCAACTTAAGGGGGACCTATTATGTCCCTTTTCACAAGATGTAATACAAGTCTCTAGTGTCCCATATTGTGAAGTTTCAACTCAAAATACCCCACAGATCATTTATTATAGCTTGTCAAAACTTTCCAAAGAGTTGCTCAACAACAAAGCTGGAGAATCTCACACTGTCGAAATGACGATTATCAGTAACGGTGTTCAGCCTTACATTGTTCAAACCGGAGTCGACACTGATGGAGAGACTCAGGAAGAAGTTACAACTTTTATAATGCAACTGGACGTTTATGAATGGTTAGTGGATAAATTTATGTACTTGCTGTGGAGTTGAATCAACTCATCGACTAACATGTGCCGTCATGTTAATCTTTTGTGCAAATCCAGTGTTGAAAAATGCATAAAATGACAGCAGGGGAACAACACTCTACTACGACAACTCTTCCTCTTCTCTTCTCTGGAGACCCGGTTATAACACTTAACCAAATAATTCAGATTTTCCTGATATGTCCCCTTTAATGTCTAAAAGATAACTGATTGACAGAGAATAACCGCATGGACCAATATGGACCTGGATGATACACCTTTATTCGAGCAGATCAGGACAATAGCACAGTGGGAAAATCAATTGGTGCTGGACTCTGTGTGTTTTGGATAATAACTGGGCAACGCAATATAAAATATTGGAGTTGCACCTGCGATAATGAGATAATCTTTGTTGCAATAAAGACCCTTCTATTTACCCTGAGACTTTGGGCAGATTACAGAGATTCAAGTCAATGTGATGGGACCAAAAAATACTAATGTCTGATAAAATTTCAAAATGTTTCATTGACGCTTAGCAGAAGTCTGTGGACCAGGTTGTGATTATTCTCTGGGACTTTAATACTTGTAGTATATCTGCTCATCTTCCATATCTTCTGCAATATATCACATGCCCGACGTGCATCTTGGACAAATGCTTAACTCTGAATTTATAGTGTTTCCATCTGGAAGAAGATAAGGTCTCAAAATTTCTTAAAAATGTGTAAAAACATTCATTATTACCAATAGCAGGTTGAATATTAAATCAATGGTAAGCAATTCTTTGTGATAATAAGCACATACCTACATAATACACAAATTAAAATTTTTATGAGAAGCCAAAGGAGAATTTCTACATTGGTGGACAATAAGATAAAGTTCGAACTAACTAACGATGACACCATTTGTATTGCTGGCCATATGAAGGGCTTGTCCGTGCATTCCTCCAAAATTCTAAACTTGCAAGCTTCATCTTCTTAAAGAATGTTCATTTTGCTCCAGGGACAAGATTGTTTCAATTTTTATTGCAGAGAAATGTCAACTTTAGGCTAGACAGAGGGGAATCTAGGGGTGATCTCCCCCTCATCTCGAGTTCTTCTTAGCCATCTGCTTCCCTGTCTCTGAGCTAGCCTATGGATTTCAGAATGGGTTAAATGGCCTTAATTCAGTTCCACAGGTCAGTCCAGTGACCCCCATCCAGTCCAGAGGCCACCCAAGCTGATGAGCAACCCTTAGGGGGTGAGGCGAATGGGGATAGAGAAAGGCAAGGTGTAGAGGACAGAGCCCTGTGGTATACCTTAAGCAGTTCTGCTCTGCTTGTGTCCGTTGACTTATCAGATGGCCGGATTTTCATGGTTAGCTCAGGTTAAGCCAATTTGAGTTGGTGAGGAGATCACGCCGCTTATTATCTGCAGCTCTCTAGCTGTTATCTCTTGCCATCTAGCATGCTCTTTCTCTCTGTGGCCCCTCTTTTCCTCTTTCTCTCTGTTGCCCGTCTTTTCCTCTCCTATGCAGTACAGCGCTATAGAGACCATCTCCACTGGCTAGCTCAGCAACTTAATCCTATGTCTACAAGATAAACCTTCATTATGGGCAGATTAACAATATGCCTGTTGTTTATAGACCTGGCTGCGGTCTGGTGGCAGAGCTCACATCGAGCAGCCTGCCGATGTCAAAACGCAGCTCCTGACAGGGAATCTCAGATTTGCTCAGGTAGAGGAATGCCGCATGCTCACTGTGGCGACCTGGCACATGTGGGTCAGTGTTACATACTACTCGAGTAACCTGAGATGGACTACAATGGCACTTCACCAAATTGCTCCTCAAAATCTTTGACGCAAGCTGTCATCGTCAAGGAGAGAGACGGGGAGAGACCGTGCATGGTGGGCCGGTGTTGGATGTCATGCTAATCATCGTCAATTAGAGGAGAGCGAGCTGGAAAAGCACCCCGGTTTATGGCTGGCAGTGGGCTGGGGTGTAAGGATATCATTTCAAGCAGGACAGTGACAGCTTCTAAGTATTTAACGGGTTTCAAAATGATGGATGACCTGGAAAAAAAACTTCCCATTACTCAAACAGTAGCAGCACAGAGTGTTGAACACAGCCAATTTAGGAGGTAGATAAAGTGAGGCGTCTACATGTAAGTTGACAAAGCTCATATAAAAAAAACAAAAGTAAATGAATGAGCTCTAACCACAACACCACAACCAGTCTTTGATTTCACGCTCAATTACTCGACAAAAGCTGCAGAATACCTTAGTTGTGTTTAGACTTGTGTAGCATGGAAGGATAACTTTGATATTTAATTGGTTTAATACCCTAAGCAACATGTCAAACAAATAGCTTTGGCTAGTTGTGGCTAGTTCTGGTTCAGTTAACGATCAAAAGCAATAGAATATCACAGTACCATCTACACTATTCTAGCATGAAGAACATCTAGCACTGAATTCTATCAAAAGCATCTGAAATATGTAGCGGCTGTGGTTAGTGTCCATCACATTAAATGATCTTGTGTTTTTCATCATACTGCACAAATTAAGATGTTACAAAGTAATTCTGTGCATTTTTGGACAAATTAGTCATAACTGTAATTTTTTGCAAATAACTGCAAGATATGGCAAACAATGGCTAATTCATTTTCATACTATATGTTTAACCAGTTAGTAAGAGTTAGAGAGAGTTTTTTTTTCATACTTGATGGGTTTAAAAGTTTAGTTTCCAGCACTTAATGCATCTGAAAATGAACGAGGACTAGACGGACGTACTTGCTTAATTTATTCAAGTCAAAAACATTTTAGATTGTATATTGTCTTGATTTTGTCACTTTTGACTACAAATAGACCTATCAGACCAGTAGCTAGTGCTCATTTATTGTCATATATCACATTAACCGAAATAGTTTTTCAACATTTTTTGATAAATTAGAAATAACTGAGAAATGGCAAACAGTAGCTGTCGTTAATGCTAATTGTCATACAGTAGGTTTATCACTTTAATAGTTAGAAACAGCTTTCATACTAGACACATTTAAATGTTTTTGTCTAATGATCTGACAAATCGCTACAAGCAGTTAAGTGTGATGTTTCATTATTACTGATGATTACCCAAGTGCGGTATCAAATTTGTATGTAGGTGCATTTTGCAATTAACTAAAACTAGCTACAGCTACTTGTTTGATATCTTTACTGATAGCTTAGTCTGAACATGTATAGCATTTTCTTGTCATTTTTTCCTTTTTCTTTTTTTTTTTTTAACCCCAAATGCTCTTATTTGTTTCATACTTGAGCTTCGGTGCAAGCACTGGGGGTTGGTGTTGAGATTTGGCTAGTCGACAGCTGTTTTACACTTTAATAAGATTAGTGCAAAGAAATTAGTTGTGTGCTCTATAATCTGTCGTTTAACCATGCGAGCCACCTGGGGCTGCCCCACACCCACTGCTCACATTCCTCCCCACGCGTTATTGGACAGGCATCATATAGCCTCGGTTGTACCTTCAAAACCCCGTGAACGTGCACCTAAGATCAGGTTAACCGTGAATCTTTTATGAGCTCATGTGAATTTGTAGCTCATTAACGCAAAAGTAGTCTAAATTGGGTACATTTTTAAAAATAGTTGTATTTAAAGATAATGTAGCTTAGCTGGTTTTTATATAAATATTCTAAAAAATATAAATTTCTAATCATTTGTTTTAAACCCGCTCTTCATTTTACATTTTGTGATTTGAAGAATTTATATACAGCTTATTAAAACTATGTATAGATAAGCTCATCAACAATCTGAGCAATTGTTTTTCACACTTCCTAGCAGTTTCCAGTTAATGTAAAGTACTTCAATAACGTGATAATCTTGTACTTAAGCCCTCAATCCGCTGTTTATATTTGAGAAGCCGAACTGAACCTTGACACTGAGGACTGTCATTCAATCCTCGCCAGGACATTTGATACTTGTCCTTTAAAAACTTGCCTAGAAACAATATGGATACCTCAAATTCCAGGACAAACACAGATGAGACATCGCCTCCTTACACAGCCCTATCTACAACTGTGAAGAACGAATGTGCGTATAAACCTCGGTGAAATTCATGGGCGATATTTTTTTAATTTGGCCAAAAGCTGCTCGGCCCAACTAGTTGATTTTGAGAACATTTCAACATTTCATGGAAAGAAAGAAGAAAATGCTGTTCGAAGTTACACAATTGAAGCTCTGGTGGAAAATCAGTGTGGCTGAGGCAGTGCTGGTCCGCTGCCCAGAGTGCACAGGTTGGAGGGGATCTCACGTTTCCCTTCCCTGACTGAACAGAGCCTGGTGTATCACTCCACTCACCCATGACCATCCGTCCTTCCTTTCCTCCTCCTTTCGCCCCCAAGCTCCGGTATCCTTCTATCAATACAAAAGAAAGACTTCACCATTTACGCTTTGGTGAATCAATGTTCCGTTGGCTGTTGCGTATTAATCGAACAAGACCTCTTTCGACACCCTTGTCAACTGTGTTTATCGTCCGCTCAGACGAGGTGAAAACTTGTCGATTAATAACTGCGTACATAAAAACGGCTACACACGATTTTTATAATGGGTCGCGATCGAGCGGCTTTGAAAGTGCAAAGCTACGAGGCGTGCGGGGAATACTTGGATCCTTTCCCAGCAGACCAGGCACAATGTTTTCCCTGCGGTCTCATACTGCATGTCTGACGCTTTTACACCGCTATGTCAATATTCGTACCGCTATCTCCCTGATCAGCCCGCCAGTGGGTAAAATATACACTGGTGTTTTTGTCAGTCGGGTGGAAGTTATTGACAGGCCTAGGCCTTCGAGGCTCGCGCTATTTTTATAACGAGTGCCAATACGGTTTGGCTGAAAATGCTGAACAGATGGTGAAGGTTGCAGTGGATATCAAAATGTTTACGGCTGGAAATAAACATGGCCTGGTTTAAAAAAGAAAAGTCAGATTCCATTTGTCCGTACGGCAGATAGGGGCCCGCCACTCTGCTTTGGGATAAAATATACAGTTGTCAGAAAATATTAACTAATGAAGGGGTGGTTGGGAAGAGGGATGGATGGGGGGTCTGGAGTGGGAGCAGAGTGACTGGTCAGTTATCAGCTACATTAATCTCCTTTCGGGCTGGTGTGGAACAGACAAAATACAGAGGCCTGACTGACTGACAGTGGCTTGCTGGCCTGAAGGCGCTGACGGCTAGACTCTTATCTGAGCCAGGAGAAAACGAGTTGGGGAAAGAGATGGTGGAAACGAGAAAGCAAAGAAGGGGCCAGGCAGATGTTCGGTATCCAGTTCTTCTCCATTTCATCTAATTTAGCTGGTTGTAAGATCCCTTAAAAATAAAGAACTGTCAGTACCTCGGGAAAGTGAGAATACCATAGTGTGTGTGTGTTATTTATTTATATATATATTTATATTTTGGGGTGTAATAGTTCTCAAACATTACAGTTTGCTTCTTTTTCTTTTTGCTGCTTTATTAAACAGTGGTTTATTGAACATTGTGTCTCTCGCTTTAAATTAATTCATTTATAATTGGCATTTCATTTATAATTGACACTTAAGGATAAAAAATCTCTCAGCTTATGCTGGAAACTATACACCGGGAGCCCTTTCTTGCACATTTCTATAATATTAAAGGTTACAACAACAGATCCCAAACTATTAAATTCGGTTGGTATTTATTTTTAGATATAATAATCAACACTCAAATAAAAAAAAAAACATCTAAATTGCAGATTAAGCATGTTTTGCATTAACTTCTAAATCTAATTATAAAATTATTTAAGTTTTTTTCATCTACAATTCATTTTTGAAATATGATTAATTACACAATTACTGTCATAGCTTGTTTTCATGACAAATTTATTTAAACTTATATAAATAATTAAGACCTTATTAACAGGTAATGTAAATATAAATAATATATATGGTAATATAGTTCATATATTTAGTGAAAAGCTCCCCTCTAGAGTTTCTCTATTTCTGTAGTGAACTCACATGCTGTGGACACTGAATGACCTGGTAAATGTAATGCTACGTGGAATATTATTCTCAAGTGATGCCTTTTCCACGGCTGAAACACACTGATTGAGAGATTAAACATATCTGTACATAGATCGTCTGCTGTTCTGCATTTTTTCCTGTTGTGGTGATTAGCAAACACTGTTGCATTACCGTGCCTGCCCCCTTCTGGTTTGGAGTGTGGATTGTTTATGACCAACTGCATTCATCTTCTGACTGTATGCACAGAACCATGACGTCCGTATCATGATGGTTCGGGACGAATACATGTACTGTTACACCCCTAGTGTATATGCACGTTGACATTTTTATATATATATATATATATATATATATATGGTATATATTGTTTTAAAATAATTGGCTGAATTTTCAGCAGCTATTACTCTAGTGTTTTGTTGTATTGTTTTATTTTTGGTTTGCATCAAAGTACTAGTACTTTAGACATGTTTACTTCAGTGGTATTATTGTATGATCGTGGTTGTGTCAGAAAATGTGGTATTACCACGGTACCTTGGTACCCACAGTACTTCCGATACTTCTTTTTTGTAAGTGATTAAGCTCTCATCGGGGCACATCTCATGTTTTCTCTTCATCATTACGTAAGGAGCTGTTCCTGAGAGAAAATCCCTTGAGCGTAATATTCCAAGTGTTGTCATGCTTCTTGGATTGCGTGTGATGTTCACACTCTGAGCTTTAAGTGTCAGTTTCCTCAGATAACCTTACAGTATTACGGCAAAGAACCCGACTCATCTGATTGGCAATCTTTTACACTGTGAGTCGGAGTAGCCCTGAAATGTTTATATGGGGCCTGCTTTGTATCCTGATCATTTAGATGGAAAACTCAAAACAGGAGAAGCCGTCGGCTTTTGAAAACTAATCTCCCCTCTCTTTCTTTTTAGGTCTCTCTGCGCTGGCGTGAACACGTATTACCTGTCTTGTGCACATTGCCACAACAACTGTTCCTATGTTCTCTACAGCAACAAAATTACTTTTCTCATGGACCTACTCCTCCATCAGTTAACAGTGAGTATTATCAGCTCAAGCTTACGTGAGTTTGCCTAATCCTGCTGCTTTGGGGTCTTTATGTGTCATAAATCCAAGTTTTTGTCACCTACATTACAAATTAAACAAATTATTACAAATTATTTTTTCACCCTCATATTTTTCCAAACATTTATAACTTACTTTTTTCTGTGGATCACAAAATTTGAATATCCATCAGCCATTGGTTTCCATATAATGCAAGTGAATGAAGACTGGAGCTGTCAAGCTACGAAATTACACAAAATATCGTAAATCTGGTTCATACTACACTATATTCAATGCCTTCAGAAGTCGTATAATTGCTTTGTGTGAGGGGCTGACCAAAATTAAGGCTTATTAACTGAAAATTTACCCAAACTGTTGCTGCCCTATTCATGAGAGGAGAAGAGATTCTGAATGAATCTGTTTAAGTCTAATCTTTCAGTGAATAAGTTGATCCAGTTTGCAAGACCCATCTGAATGATTCGTTCACAAATCTGACCGATCCGGTTCTCAAGTTCTACTCACTGAACTTAATCCAGTTGATTATTAGTGAATGACAACTAAAATCTCACAAAGGAATCGAATGACTTCAAAAGACATGAAAAAGAATATAGCGCATTAGTCACGTGGACTGCTTTTATGATTTATTTTATGGATCTTTTTGAGGCTTGAAAGCTCCAGTCCGATTTCATCACAACAGCATGGAAAGGAGCAACCAATACATTGTTTAAAATGTCTCCTTTTGTATTCCACAGAAGAAAGTAAGTCATGGTTTTGGAACTATATGAATGTGAGGGGGAAAAATGACATAATTTTCATTTTCTTTGGTGAACTAATACTTTTAGGATGCGACTTCCACTTCAGCTTTTAAAGGCCTGAAGTGCTGTTTTGTCATGTTTTAAAGGGTCATTTCTGTCTTGTTCATCTTGCCAGAGCATATGTAGCTCATCTACCAGTTTAAAGCAAGCGCCAAAATGGGTTTTAATACATACAACATTGCTCTTGTTTATATGACTCACTGAATCATCTTAAGTTCTGGGAAAGCTCCACTGCTGAATCACATTTCACATTGCTTCTGTCCCTTATTTTTGTCTGTATTTCGGCATCTTCTCCCCCCCCTCATCTTTCTCTCCCGCCCTTTGATTTTTGGCAAGGGGGTTTTAGAACCAAGCTCACGCTATGCTTCAAGCTTTTTAAAGATGTCATTGAGACAAAGTATGGAAAGACGCACAAATGTCAGTAGGGTTGTGTTTACATGAGCTCCTCTGTGTTAAACAAAAACACAATAAACACTGAATCACAACAGGTGCTAACATTATATATTTTTATATATAATGCATGGAAATGGATATATGTCCTCATGCCCAACATGTTTACGTATTTATTTATTTATTTATTTATATATATATATATATATATATATATATATATATATATATATATATATATATATATATATATATATATATATTATAATTTAGTTGTAAATAACACATAATTGGCTCCATTTCCATGCAGAAACATATCCCATATCATTTTTGTCACCCTGACATAAGACTTGGTATACTTAATGTAGACTCATTTTAATTCATGTTTTACTCAGTATTTCAGTTTAACACATTCCATAAATAGGATTACATTGAAATGCAAATTTATTTGTGAATCATGATGTCTGTGCTTGCAGGTTTTACACAGAAATATGTGTGTACAATTAGTAAATGAGACCCAGTGACTGAGTCATATAGGGCTTGTGGATGTGTGTTTGCGCAAGAAACATTGGGTTGGCAAATCATTAAGCCTCAGTCAGTGTGTTTCCCTGTCTAGAGACGTAATATTTCCTGGGGGTACAGGGGTTTATTTCAAAACTTAACACAACAGTAAGTCAGCTCACTGATTATTTGACATGTGATTGATTTAAACAGACAGAATAGTCACCCAAGTGAAAAAGTCAGTAAAGAGCAATATTACAAAGTTATTTGTATGTGTAAGTATGTGTGTGTGTTTGTTTTCATGATTTATGAGGACACAAATTTGGATAATGACATGGGTTTTACACTGGTATTACGACATAAACATGTTTTATGAGGACATTTCATGACTCCTCATATACTAACAATGTTTTATTAAAAATGTACAAATGCAGAATGTTTTCTGTGATGGGTAGGTTTAGGGGTAGGGGTAGTGTAGGGGGACAGATTGTACAGTCTAAAAACTATTACGCCTATGGAATGTCCTCACTAAGATAGCAAAACAAACGTGTGTGTGTGTGTGTGTGTCAGTGTGACCAGTATTGGCGTCCACCCTTCCCTTCCCTGTAATTAGATTTGTGGAGAATGTAGCTGGTTTTGCCTGCTCTCTCAGCATACTAACCTACTCCTCTGTAAAAACTGTCATTTTAACATGGGTCTGTATATTTCTTGTCTATAACCAATGACATCTGACTAGTCTAATACCACCTTAATGCATTAAACCTTATATAATTAACCCATTAAAGTGTTCGCTATTGTAAAAGCCAAAATGGTCATGTTTTGGGAAATTATTAAATAAGTTACAGAATTGTATTAATTTATTTTAAATATAAATGTATTTTATATACATTTATTTATATGCGTTTGATTGAACAGAGTATATGCAGACTATAAATAATTTTTTGGGGGGCCAGAAACGTTCTTAGGCAAGAACTTGAACACATATGTGAATGCAACGCGTGTACACGGTCCAATTATATTGCCGAAATGTGCATTCTTTACATTACTGTGACGCAACAAAGATTCAAGTAGGTAGCTATAAACATGATGGCAGTTTAATTAGGTTTAACTAACTTGCCAGTAAGATTCTCATTAAACGTCTCTCTTTTGTCACAATAGTTCACGTGAAAAACATGATCATAGAAGATGGTAACATTAATGCCCTTGCAAACCTCACTCTTAGACATGAACTTTAACTGAAAAAAAAATACATTTATGTCCCTATCCTTGCCCCCAAGGAGCATTCTCGTTACATGACCAGTCTTTCTCAACGCTGGCAGTGGTGTCTGCCAACGGGAATACCTTGCATAGTTCTCGTATGCCCGCCATTGGCACACCACCAGGGACAATGTCGCTTTGAGTTGTAACTACCAATTTATAACCCAGGGCTGATGAATAATAGAGCAGCGCCCTTGTAGTTATTTATGCACTAGAGGATCAGGATTCCAACCAAAGATTAATGGCTTACGCGTGGAAACAAAAGAGGACAGGATCCTTTTTATTTGCACCCTCTGTTTTAATTGGACATGTTTTAAAATGCAAGCTGAGGTTTAAATGACCCTGTCTATTGTGCAACAGTGCCGAGCCGGATATTGAGACCAGCACGGGCCATTGTTGAGTCATCTCAGATGTCCGTCAGTGCTAAGATTAGTGTAAGAGACCATCATCAGTCAATTGAGCAAGTGTTTGCAAATTTAAAAAGGCATTTTTAGACTTTTCCAAATCAGTTTCCACCAGAGTTTGCTTAGAGTACAGTACATATAGGATGCAATTAATAGGATTGTGTTTTTTCTAAACTGCATCAAAAGAAGGATTTGCCGCAGTACAAAGGACAATAATGGTGTAAGTTATGGTAACAACACTGTATCAAAGCTCCAAATAGAGTTTAAAGAAAATGCCTACATTTGTTTGAACATGACTGTAGTTTTAGGCCTTCCTGTCTTTGACACACTTGTAGACATGTTGAGAGTCGTTGACGAAGATGTTTCATCTGTAGCTCTTGATGAAACCTGGATGCTCCAACGTGTCTAGACACCATTGTCTTGTTTCTTGGTAGTCTCAGGGTAGTGACTACAGTTTAACTGACAATGTCTTTCCGCCGATGATGAATAACACATCTATACCTGTTTCTGTAGCTCTTCGTGCCTGATGAGGACAAGTCCATCTTTGGGCGCAGTGTCAATAAGCAAATCTTTGAGGGTTTGACTACCGGACTTCTGCAGACAGTCGCCACAGTGCTGGGACAGTTGCACCCACCTAATTTGAATGGAGATGCTCCACGCATATGCAGTCCAGATGCCAAAAGCAGACCTGTCGCCAGTGAGAACTTCAACACACGTACTCAAGATCTTATCAGGTTATTCCTTTATACATTGTCTTTCCATTCTTCTTCCTGATTCAGCATCTTGAATTCTAATCTTATGTCCTTTGTTGGAGCAACACATAACAATTGACATTATCATGTTCATTTTTGTAAATAACAGAATTGAAGGATTAGTTCACTTTCAGATGAAAATTAGCGATCAGGGCCATCTTAGGTGTATATGACTTTCTTCTTTCTGATGAACACAATCTGAGATATTTTAATAAATATCCTGATGCATCCGAGCTTTATGATGGCAGTGAACGGGATTTTCTTTTTACACAAACGCATCGTTTTACTTCAGAAGGCCTTCATTATCCCCCCTGGAGCGTGTGGAGTACATTTATGATGGATGGATGTGGATGGAGGCACTTTCTTCAGCTCATACTCGTGACCCCTGTTCACTGCCATTATAAAGCTCGGATGCATCAGGATATTTATTAAAATTTCTCAGACTATGTTCATCAGAAAGAAGAAAGTCATATACACCCAGGATGGCTTGAGGGTGAGTAAAACTTGGGGTAATTTTCATTTGAAAGTGAACTAATCCTTTAATTCTGTTATTTCCAAAAATTAACATGATAATGTCAATTGTTATGTGTTGCTCCTATTAGCTATTAACTAACTATTTGTGTAATTTTATATAAATACTTATATTTCTACAGCAATAAATAATCGTTTCAAATTTTGCAAAATGTAGCCAAGCATACCCCTACCATTCTCAAGAAAAGGGTCCTGGGTTAATTGAGAAGTAACAATAGTAACACATTACTTTACAGTAACAGTGTAACATAATTTATATTGTAAAATTTACAATAGCTGGGTTTCCATCCAAACGTAAAGCAAAGCTTTTCAAAATTCGCAAAAAAAATAATAAAAAATGCACATTACGTGCATTTCCATCAAGTTGTCCTTGCGGATGACGGTGGTATTGGTAACCTGGTAACCAGCAGTAAATAAAGCACCATCAGCGGAAACAGCCGATTAATCACGTGGGTTTATATTCACTACATCAGAGTTTATTTGGCAAATGCGTTTCCATCTCCCATTATTCACACTAGCTGGGTTTCCATCCAAATTTGAAGCGAATCTTTTAAAACTGCGAATTAGGTGTGTTTCCATCAAGTTGTTTGAGCAGATGACGGTGATATTGGTCAGGTACCACCGAGCTCCAATAGAAATGGCCGAACACCCACGGAAAAACACAAGATATTCTCCATTCAGTTTAACCAAAAAAACCAACAGTAAAGCAAGCATGCTGTATGCATGATTTGGCATAAAACGCAGAGAGCGCTCTCTTTATAATCATTAACAAGCTGTTCCTCATCTTAGTTCATCACGATCTCACAAAGTTCACAATGACTTACTTATTTACATAATGTCTACACTGCATTTTTTTTGTTATAATGAGAGCATTTTGCGAGCGTGGAGAACAAATCCACTCACTGCTCAAAACAACAGTTTTTGTTCAGAGAAACACCTCTGATTGGCTGTTGAGTTCAAGAAATCAACAGATATCTTTGTGATGAGCTACACTGCTCAACGCTGCAAAATACTTTGTAAATAGAAACCTTGCGCACTGTATCGTTTGCCAAACCACTGTGCTATTATTATGGAGAAAACTGATCCTAGACCAGCAGTTATGGGCAGCTTTTCCCAGTGGTTTGAGTGAGAAAATGCCTCGCTAGTCTCAATGTATTTGCAGTCCGTGTTTTTCAGATCCGCCACTCCAATACAAAGTGTACACACAGTAATCTAAATGTCCTCTCTCTGCTTTTTATTTGTGGTGTTCTCCATTCATTGCATTCTTAAAACCCCATCCTTTTTCTTTACCTTTTCCACACCTCTCATCCAGCTCATCAGAAAATTGGAAGCAGGACAACATTTTCTCTAATATTACAAAACTAAACATTTTCCCTGCTGTGGTAAAAACAAATACTGTGTGACGCTTCTGTTGAGTTCACTCTAACCACAAATAACATACAACTGTATAGAGTGACATGTCTTTTGTTGGCAACAATACTTTTTAAAATGTTAAATACACAAGAGTTTCTCAAGTCTTGGAATGATATCCCTTGAGCAGGGAACGACCTCTTGGAAAGGATCCAGAGAAAAGGATTCCCAATTTGGGAAATTTGTTTTAAAGACTACTCCATTTTAATGACGACATAGTCTTGTACACATCAGACTTGGTTTTCTGCACTTTGGTTGGGTACGGTATGCTCTTGGGTGTACCATCCCTTTCCTAACTTAGTCGGTAACTCCTTCACAAATCTGTGCTCAAAACCAAAGTTTTTAGTCTCCACATCGGCCAAAATTCCCTTCTGGAAGTGCACGACTTGAAGTTGAACTCGGCATGAGAGTAGGGCAGTGCGGAGGAGAGCGCTAGTGCTGGGCTTTCTCCTGCTCTCTGAGGAAAGGCAGACAGCCCAGCCTGCTAAAAATCCCAAGCTTCCCACAATCCCTCAGTGTTCCCTCCCATGATTTGTTTGACACAGGCAGTCTCAAGCCCAGTGCAGTGACCGTAGAGTGACCTTACAGACATGGCCGGAACAGGCCAAGTTGTGTCTGGATCACCAAAAATAAAACTGCAAGGAAGAAATAAAGTGTTTTTTTTATTTTGCATATTTGAATTTGCAACCTTTTTGGTTTTGAAGAGGACTATAAAAATAATTTTTAAAGATTGCTTAAAAAACTTGTTGTGAATATTGCTACTTTAATTGACTGCAAAAATAAAGAGGAAACTGAATTTGAACAAAGGCCAGATTCAAACCAGCATTTCCCACATGAGCAGCAAGACTCAATGTAGGCTTGAACAGCTGCCCTTGGATCCAACAAAATCATCACATTTCTCTCAATATCTATCAGATGTAAAGATTAAAATGGAAACCAAATAATATGGATCTGAATTTCATATGATGTAAGAGGATAAACTCTCTGAATGAGTCGCATACAGATCCGCTAGACCTTTGGCTGGACCATCTGATCATGACTGATCACTTTGGCTCTTGTTGAAGCATCTGAGAGGCTGCACAATGGTGTGTGGAAAGCCACTTTCTGCTTGAGCCAAACCCAAGAGGAGGATAAAGCCATAACAAGGGCCTTTAGTTCAGGTGATGGCTGACCTATTGAGAAGAAGGGGTAGGGAAGAATTGTAATTACCTTTATTGAGTGCACACACATTTGACTGACAGCTGTAACAAAAGGAGCTATGAGGGAAGTAGAAAAAGAGAGAGTAAGGGGAAAAAGATACAGATTTGTGGAGGCTAAACTGATGTGGATCTGCAACTGAGTCAGCTCTTTGCTGCACTGAAGCCACAAAACGCTGGCCCAGACTTCACTGGGAGGTCCAGTGATTGACTGCCAGGAGACTTTAGGCAGTGCTGGAGGTGGGAGAGGGTGGAGGGATGGAATACCTGAGCCATGAGGGAAGAAGGGGGGCTTTTCTCCTTTTCTAGATCTGAGCTGGCACACAGAGACAGAGCCATCCACTAATACTGTAATTAGGCCTGATTTGTAGCCAGGAGGGTGCGGACCAACACGGTCATGAGACCTTTCATTTGACCAGACAAATTAGAGATATAGACATAATAGGCAGGAGCTGTGGGCTCAGATGAGAGCTCAGATTTCAGACCAAGAGCGTTCTGCATACCTAGACAGCATTTTAAGGCATCATAGGTGTGCTCTCAGTGTGAAACTTGCTACAGAAAGTCTAAAACTATATGCTGCTTTTGAAAGACCTAATTTTGGCCTAATTTTTGCATGTATCCCAGAGATGGCAATCCCATGTATTGCCGCAAACTTGGTGGAAAATTTATCCAAAATGGCAGATGTTGGGAAAGAAGTGTTGACTATAAATTTAACCTAAGCTGAATTGATGTTCTACTCAAGAAATTGAGCGTGATTAATGTGATTGTCATCCAAATGTTTTCATGTGTGTTTTTAAGTCTGACATGTTTTGGCTTGTTTCCCTCAGCTATGTGGTGAACATGGGCTTGATCGACAAGCTGTATGGCTGTTTCCTGTACGTACAAGGGCCAATCGACGAGAGTCCCAAAATGTCTGCCTTTCTGGAGCAAGCCACTGCTTTCCTCCATGGGATGTGCAAGTTGTGTTTTGCCGTGAATGGACGGTGAGTGGTTTCTAATGTTACTTTACTCCATTTGTCTCCAGTGTCGTCTTCCTTTATTTCACATGACACCTTGTAACACAGTTCGTAAGAACGGGAAGAAGGAGGCGGGAACCGGCGAACATTCAACGTAACTTTTAATATCCAAAATAAACAAACAATAAAACGAAAGTAAAATGGCGGCAGTCGCCGTGAGTCGCCACAAAAACAAAATATAACACTACATAAAATCCAGGCCTGATCCTCTTTCGTCCTTCACTGTCGGCACTCCTCTTTTATGCTTCCGGAGCTCCTCCGTGAGAGATACGAGACCGGTGCAGTGCGCAGCTGACGCTTATTATCACTCGCGTCACCGGCCTCGCGCCGTTTCCTCGCGGCTCTCGCCCCACCCTGCTCGTCACATACCTCCAGCCAACTTACAAAGAAACATGGTACACAACTTGGACTCATATCATTATAGTGGTATTCTTTAAATTGCCTTGAAGTACCATATAGTTATGATTGGGGGTGGGACAAAATATCGATATAGCGATATATCGTTGTCCTTCACTGTGCGGTACGAGAATCGATAATAAAATAATTAATAAAAAAGGCGCTCTAAATGGATTTCCCTGGTTCCAGCGGCACTACTTCAAGGCGGCGCACGACATATGAATGATGGCCAATTGAAAATGTGAACAGAAGGTAACTAGCTTAAGAAAAAAGTTTTTAATGGGATAGCGGACAGCAGTGCGAGTTAAATAATAGATGCTCCGGCCACATTTAAGTTCAAAGTCTGGACGCACTTAGGCTTTTATACCATTGATGTGACACACGCAGACATCTTTGATTGTTCTTCACCAAGCGCTTACACAGATATATACGGGAGTGTTTGAAAGCAGACGTCTACCAGTGGATTCCTAATATATCCCCTGATAGACGCCTGCTTTCAAATGCTCCCGTGTGAATCTGAAGTGCTCGGTGAAGAGCGTCAAAGATGTCCATTTACAGTATGTTTTGTAAGCGTTGATCATTGTACCCAATCACAGACATATATGATGAGCATGTGAACACACAATGCCCAATCAGAGGTTTTTAAGAATCCTCTCAACAGTGCTCAAAATCCTAGGCTATGCTGGTATCGTCACATTTTTAACATATTAAAATATGCATCCTACATCAGTACCTTTAACAACACTATTCCCAGTATTCTTTTAAGGAAGCTGGTAAACACTGAGATGTTCCCAGATTTAAATAAAAGAGGATAGTAATTTTTTTAATGTACCAGGTTTTTATAAAACAAGTCAATAAGCAGTTAACTTGGCTAAATATTTCATTTACACGCAAAAAAAAGTTTAAGCTTTTAAAAAGTATAAGCATAAAATGTTTAATTTACTTAAAATGTTAAATTTAATTTACATACTGAAAAACTTGCTGTTTTCTAACAGTTTGGACTTTATAAAGAGAGCAAATCTGCACTTAACCTTTTCACTGGCATTTTATTTTCATAGACAGATATCGTGATGTATCGTTTTAGGATTGTCTAGCAATATATCAATTATTGCAGAATCGCTGCATCGTGATATTATCGTGAGGTACCCTGCGATTCCCACCCCTAGTTATGTTTTTCGGTGAGTTTCTGCTTTTAGTGACATGTGAAGGCCAAGTATAGTAACCCATACTCAGAATTTGTCCTCTGCATTTAACCCATCCAATTAGCACACACATTAGAAGTAGTGTGTAGAAAACCACACAAACCTTTCCTGCCAACCTTCGGGTTACCGATCTGACTCTCTTACCATTAGGCCACGACCATACCTTGATACCGCCGCAGTATTTATAGTGGTCGCACCCTTCCTAAACATCCCCAGACAAGCAGCTAACCTCATTCCTATCTAAATGAATAGGTGAAGTCCACTGTAGTTTTGTTGTTCTGGTGTCTGAGGAGGTGCAGACCAGAGACAGCAGCCCCATCAATCAGCAGCTCATTTCCCAGTGTCTGACGTTAGCCCTGCAGAGCCTGTGCTGATAGTCATCTAGCTGCCCCGCAGCTCTGTCTCCCCGCACTGTAAACTCCTGCCTGCAGCCCACCCACGTGTGTGTCGGAGTGCGTTTTGTGCATGCACAACTGCTGACAGAGGCTAACCACACAGTCAATGCTTGTGATATCCCGCCTTTGACCCCTGACCCTGACTTGTAGAAAAGACGGATCGCTGTGACGCTGCACTGTTGCTTTTTACATACTTTAAATTGCACTGCAAACATTTTAGGACTGATTTTTTTTTTTTTGGTACAATGTGATGTTGAAATAGAAAAAATGTTTGCTGATTCTGTCTGGGCCTGGTAAGGTGTATGAAAAGGAAGAAAAAAAAGTGCTGCTGATGTATTTCAGGACAATTTGAATTAAATTCTTTTTTATGTCTCAGGCTACAGTCTGAATAAATCTTTGCATTTGCACAAATTCAAATTTCACAGACAAGTCCATTCCACTCCACTTGGATTTTGGAGTTTCTTCAAAGGTCATAGCTCCACCTCAATTGGCCAGCTATGTTCTATTCCAGCTGTTGCATGCTATGACGCCATCCAGCTGGTTGTGACAACTCCAGTGTCTCTCCCAACATCCTTTGGCTTCTGACACTGAATATCTGTGAGAAACTCCAGTGCCATTTCTTCTCTTTAATAGTCCTGCTCAGCGGCGAAACCAACATCTTTCATAATCGAGTCAACGTTCCATTCCGTCATTCTTCACTATGCTGAAGGCCAGGAAGTTGTCCCTTTGTGGATCTTGTTAGACATTTCCGAGTTGCTCTACTCTTTTGCAGTTGCCAGACCCTAGGATTTGTTCTTACAGTGATTGCTTTGTATTTCTGTCACCAGCCACCAGTGTATTTGTTGGGATTAAATTTTGATAGTCATCATCGGCCAATAAAAGTCATGGAGTAATGATGGTAATGAAGGAAGTGATGACGTGTTAACATATGAATTTTAGCCTGTGTTGCAATCAAATGGATTGAAACGGTGGTGTATCTGAATGTACTAGCAGGGGTGCTCAAAGTTTCTTCCAATACTGCTCTAATACACCTGTCTGCAGTCTTTTAAAGAATCCCAGGATTGGGGGTTGGATCCGAATTCTGCAGGAACACTGATCGACTGAAGCTAGACTTGCCACTCTTTGTGTAGAGTGACAAGAAGTTATATTATGGAGAGAGACCACGAAAAGTATGACACAGGACATTTTCGGATGCTGACCCCCATTCCCTCTGAGCACCCTGACTCTATGCACTAACCACAGGGTGTCAAGGCTTCGCCAGGGTTTTAGGAACCTTGACTAATTTAGAAACCTATTTTTACTTGAGTCATTAAATTGCCCTTTTCCCTGAAGGAAATAGTTTCATGGCAAATCAAGGTTCCAGATATATTTCGTCTCGTCCTTTCTAAATCGAGTCGACACTAACAGCATTACCACAGTTTTAGCTGTAAGCATGGATTAATCAGACGATGCTGATTTGGGGTCAGTAGGTAGACTCAAATTGCCTCTGTCAGGCCTTTCACTTTCATCCCACTCTGCTGTCTCCTGTTTCGGGGTCAGGAGATGTGAAGTACGTCATGCACAGTCACTCTGTGAGAACCAAGTCTTTGTTCCCTCATGTAGACACTCATCATGACTGTCGGTGGATGCTGCCCTTCTCCTCTGACCTGAGACCAGCACTGGGGATTTTCTTACGCCAGTTAAGGTTAAATGTGGGTGATGAGCGCAGAGCCGAGATCAGTCGAACAAGGTGGCTTCCACCCGGAAACTTACTCCGAGTAGCCGATCTCTTGCACTTGCTGCCTTGTCGAGAGCGAGGTTTCCCCCTCACCAAGCTTGACACTCCTTTCCCCCCTTGACTTACCAAAAGGTCGATTTCCCCTCCAGTGCTCTTAGTGTAGTGTTCATAGATGTATCCTCAACTGCAATGTGACACCTTGTAGAACCTGCCCTTTTTGTGCTGTTTAGGGATCAGCCCTTGATACCAATAGCCAGACTCTTGCCGTTGTGACGGTAACAGAAGATCTTGTCTCAGATCAGCTTAAGGACCGTTTCTGCTCATACCCTCAGGGGGATGAAGTTACCAATCCTGCTAATCTGCAGGGTGTTGTCCTAACTAAGACACACAAACATACTGCTGTAAATCTGGTAAGATGGGCCTTAATTAAATGTGCTGCAACACAAGATGGCCAGAGAGTAAGGTGAGTTTGCATAGTTGTGGAGCCAGTGCTATTTGGCTGACAGATTGTTGTCCAAGCTCCAAGATTTCCCTCTACTTTGGCTCTACTGTTGCTGCGTGAAGCGCTCCAGTATGGTCGGTGATGTCTGAGATGTTTGGACGGTCAGCTTCGTTGCTTAGAGGATAAACTTCCCAAGACCCACATGATCAATCTGCGGTTTATCGCACTTATAGACCCTGTCCTTACCTTGCCTCTACATCTATCTCTCTCTACGTTCTGGACATTTCATTCCGTTTATCAGTCAGTTACATTCTATCCACTCCTTCATTCTTTGCATTCATTCGATGTATATGTTTGTCACATTCTTTTCATTTCTGTGTATTCCACTTCCTGTCCATCTCTCTGTACATTCTATACGTCTGTCCACAACATTCTATCATTGTCTGTACATTCTTCATGTTAATTCTAAACATTGCCCCACCATACTTTCTCTTTCTCACATGCAATCTATACATTTGTCTAACGTATTCTGTCCATCTGTCAATGTATTCTACACATTTATTCTATATCTCTCCACTACTTTCTTTAATATTTATGTGTTCTCTAACATATTCATATCTTCCTCAATGTTCTTCACATTCATTCTAGGAATCTGTCCATAAAATTCTATCAGTCTCTTTGGACATTCTATACATTCATTGCATATATCTGTTCATTTCTCTAATACATTAAATCTGTTAGAATTCTTTATTTTTCTGTTGACTTTAATGAAAGGATTTTTAATGAAGTTAGGCCAAATTTAGTTTTAGAATTTTTATCTAAGATCAAATTTAAAAACCTAATCATAAATAAACAAACTCTCAAATACATTCTATTCAGCTGTCATCACATTCTGTCCATCTCGCGTTACGTTCTACATTCATTTTATGAATCTGTCCACCACATTATAGCAGTACATTTTTATACATTTGTTTAACTCATCTATCCATCTCTCAATACATTCAAAGCATTCATTCTATACATTTATCCATCACTCTCAAATCATTATATAGCTCATGTTCTCCGTCACTTTCTACCCATTTTCTTTCTTTCCAACACATTATACCTGTCTCTGTACGTTCTGTTTATTTTATACATCTATAGGATCTTCATATATTGTTCCTGCATTTAATGCATCTGTTTAATACATTCTATACATTTATTCTGTCCATCACATTCTATCCACCACTCTACACTTTAATTATAGAAATACGTCTATGCTTTTTCCTTCTCCTGTATCTCCATTTTACTTCACCTCACACTTCTGTTTCTTTCTCTCTGATCTCCAGTCCCTGATCCCAGACTCAGAAGTGTAAAGTCGTTCCTATCTCTCCTCATATATTTGGCTGCAGCCACCCTCATTGTGTCTTGGTGTTCATTCCTGACTCAGGCAGGGCCAACTGTTACCAGTTAAGCCTATCTGCCCCATAGGCATGCTTCACAGATGGGGGCTTGCCTTTGTTATTTATATCAGAATGGACAAGCTCTGGTCTGACGAGTAAATCTAGAAACCACTGGGACCAGACATCTCGCACTTCCTACATCCTGGGTCTTTAGTTTTTGCGGCTTAAGCAAGTAACCAGCACCACATCAGGTTCTGTTACATTCAGACCACACCTTTGGCCAACTTTTGCCACACTTCCCCTGTGCACTAGAGCAGCCCTGTGCACTGCTGACTTTGTTTGAAAGGCCAGTGATTCAGATTGAAAGGTGCATAAACATGAGGAGCCTTATTTCACCGCCCTGATACATTGGATACAATGTATCTTGCTAATAGAATTAGTATATAGAACAGTATTTCTGACCCTGATTTGTTTTTCATTCCTGGAGTGTCAGTTACTGGTTAACGGGTATTACCTGTTGAACAAAGTGGTATTTTGTCCCACATCGTGTGTGATTGATCTTGTTTGTTTATATTTGAGTAAGAGCACATTTCTACACAATTTTATGAATGTCTTTTGCTATCTGTCTTCATGTTGTGTTTTCTTTTAGGTTGTGTTTAGATTGGCATACTCTTTAAAAAAAAAATAGTAGTATGCAGTTTGTATGAAAGTATGAAATACCTGCACAATTTAATACAGAATCTACAAAACTACAATCTACAATGCATAGGATTGAATTTTTCAAACAATAAAACAATTTTTTAAATTTATTGTTGTTGATTTTTTTTTTAATTTTATTATTATTATTATTATGATATATATTTTTGGCAGCATGATAAAATAAGTAGATTTGGTAGATTTTTTAATTTACTGCTGTCAAAATGAATTTTTTTTTGTTTAACGTTAAAAATATTTAACGCAATTAACGCAACATCCATTTTTCCCCTTCATCCTTTAGCATCCTCTACATTATATGATCGCGCTCATGTTCATGCAAATGCTTTTTAACCGTTCAAGACACAAAAGAAAATGGCATGCAGTACTGGAGCGCTGTTTGTGAATCTCCTGATCTAATCTCCAGACACACACGACTCATGCGCACAGAAAGCCGCTTCAAACAACGCGCTGGTGTTCTGGTGAATAATGCTACCGATTCGATTGTGCTACCAATACTATACACCAGCGGTCCCCAACCTTTTTTGCGCCACGGACCGGTTTAATATCAGACAATATTTTCACGGATCGGCCTTTAAGGTGTGGCGGATAAAAACAACAAAATAAAATGATACGACCAGCATAAAAACTGGGGTATTTTTTCAATATTATAATAAACGTGAATCCAATGTGTAGGCTTACTCGCAACTTTATTAGCAGCGTCCTCGTAACATCGCGCCAACAACATAACATGAGTAACATCCTCTCCGCCCCCTAACGCTCTCTGGCGGGCTTGGTGCATGTAAATCACCTGTTGCGATAAATCCATATTTCAAGTAGGACTCCTGGTATTGTCTGTTAAATGCAGCTTTCTTTTTCTTGGAAATCGTAGGCTCTTCTTCTGTCTCCTCACTGGGCCGTTTCCCCTTCACAAAGAAACTTTCCAGAGACGTTTGTTTTTTTACTCATTTTGCTAGCTTGTGTGTTTATTTTTAGCGGTAACGTATCACGTGACAAGCGTTGCTATGCGCCAAGAGTGAGTCATAGACGGATGTAACGGAGAGAATTTGAAGTTGAGATGCTGACTCGCGATCTTCGCAGTAGTGAACGCGCCAGAGAGAAATGCACATTTCATACACACATGCATATTTCATACTAATTACATAAGTCAGTTTTGTTTTGTTTTTTTTGTTTTTTTTAAATAAGTTATTTATTCTTTCTGTGCGGCCCGGTACCAAATGACCCACGGACCGGTACCGGTCCGCGGCCCGGGGGTTGGGGACCTCTGCTATACACTACCAACACTAACACTAGACACTAACGTTATTGCGTCGTTTTAAGGGTAGTTTTAAGGTAGGTGTAGGTAAGGATGTTAATAAAGCCCCACACCACATGAATAAGATGCTGGTAGCATTTATTGCTTTCGAATTGTGCTACTTACTAACACCGACCGTATTGAGTTCTCTTTAGCACTTGAACTGACAAAAACACACATAATTATGCCAGTTTTGTTGAGTAATCGCAGTCTTAAATGAACACAAAGAGTTGTGAGAAAATAGGATGCAGATCCGTGTCATGTGTGGCAGCTCTTGAACCATTTCTACACCAGACGCAACTTTTTTCGCATCGCACCGCACAGCTAAAAGCTATCTACACGACAAACCGACCGTTGCAAAGCACTTGGACCATGTCAGAAATAGCGTCCGGTGAGCTGTGAGCCCTTTGGCATCGCAGCTTTTTTTTTTCAATTTCAGTTGAGATGCTTTGTTGCTATGTTACAGAATATCCGCAGCACTGTTATTTCGCAGATCACTTGTTTCACACTAAAAATGTCGACACAATGTAGTGTACTTGCTATGTATGTTCGGAGACCAGCAATATTAATTTCTCATTTCGTTCTGTTCTCTGCTTGTTGATATCGTCCTACACTACAGCAAGAATGTTATGACAGTTGGCCGGTGTTGTATTTGCCTCCTCCACTGTGATTGGACGGCTGGCTAAAAAGTGACAGCAATGAGTGCAGCATTTTACTCAAAGTTCTTCAGCTCGAGGTGACCGGTAAAAAAAAACTTTCACTGTGAAAAAGACGCTAAGTGCCTCATTATGCTCCTGCCGTTTTAAAAAACACGACGCCCCCACTGAAAACGTTTCACAAAGTACACTAGCCACTGGAAAAAACTTTTTGGTGGACACGCGGCCTTTAAGTGACAGCAGCCTAATACACCTGCTGCAATCTGGCATTAATGTTATTCAAAGAACAAAAGAAAAAAAATCACTAACTCCTCTTAATTCAATAACTTGTGTAGCTTTAATAAAAAAATAATATATGTATTTTAATCTAAATTATGCAGTGAAGACTGTGGTGTGTTGGATTCTAGATATATACCATCTGTACTATCTATCAAATATTTAAATTTATAAAATTATTTAATTTATAAAAAAAATGTAAAATTATTTGTTTGTTTATACATTAATTTGTAGATGAGAAATGTGAAATTATTACAATATAAAAATATATTAAAAACTTTAATGTTAGGTGCGATTAATCACGATTAATTACAGAAAAATGTGCGACTAATCAGTTCATTTATTTTAATAGATTGGCAGCACTACTATTATTATTATTATATTTGTATTTAATTTATTTTTACAAAAAAAGTGGAAAACATAATACTAACCATATTGTAATTCTTTCCCATTTAATTGTCGTTTTCAGTTCACTGAGTATCTTTGACAACAAGCGTCAGGACCCCACCGGTTTGACGGCCCTCCTGCAGAGCACTGATCTGGTGGGCGTCCTTCACATGCTGTACTGCATCCTGCTCCACAGTGCCCCCCCTGAGCCTCTCTCTGCCGGCCCCACGGGCCCACAGGGGCCTTACAGCCCCGCCGTCATCCAGGTGGCCCTCCAGGGGTTGCGCTTCCTCAACACCTTTGCCCTTCTGGACCTCTCAGCCTTCCAGGTATTCATTTCCAATGTGGCGCTTACATGTGATCGATGTATCAAATGGTATATGGTTGAAAAACTAAAGTATCAGTGACCATTGTAGGTTAAATATTCATTTCATTAGTTAGCACACCGAATTTGTAGGTTTTTTGGGACCCAACTGAGTACATAAAGAAAAAAGATTCTGGCTCAAGTGTTTTATAGAGTCCAGAAGACCCTGTTTACCTTCTGAAAAGTACCGCAGCCATCTGGGTAGCTGCGCCTCTCTTGATGGATAACCTTATTGCTCTGGTCCTGTTTACAATTTATGATATCCTGCCTCTTTGATTCAAAGCTCCGCGGAAGGATGCGACCATCTTTTTTGTGGTGTCTATCCTGCTCGTAGTTCAAGCCACCCTGTCTGCTTGAAGTAATGCTGCACAGCTTGTTTTTTCTTCAGAGATTCAAACGCAGCAGTCAGACCACTGGTTTGGCTTTCAGCTAGTGGCAGATATGTGGCTCCATCATTCAGACAGACGTTCTGAATAGTAAAGCAATAAAAAGGTCTTGGGCTTTCATTAATGGTTGCGTTGGTACGTCTGCGCACACAAATGTGGACCGTAAAGACATAACCCTCAAAGCTAATGGTCCAGTGCCCTCAGAGCCACTGGTGGGATATCAGTGTTTCTTCACAGAACAAAGTTAACCCAGTGGATGTAAACACACCTGACCTCTGACCCCGGGCCAGCCATGTTGAAAGCTCTGGGTGAGTAATGCGGACAGTGAGTGGCGTAACACGCACAGGCTCCGGTCGTACTTCACCCGGCATGATAAAGAGACAAGAACGGTATCGCTAGGCTAAATCATCATGTAAACACCTAGGCGTGAACGAGGAGGGTCAGAACCTTATGAATTACTTCAGTGTGTTGTTGAAACTCTTTCCCTATTCAAAACAGTTGGGAATCTGGATAATAAATTATTTTTAATTAAAGTCAGTACTGGGGAGTAACTAACTAAAAGTAATGTTACTAACTTAAATTTTCAGTGGAGTGACAGCAGTAGAGTGAATCAAACTCTATGAATCAGTTTAAGAAATAGTTCATTGATTCATATGTAGTGCCAAGAAATCGGATTCATTTTAGTAAATATTTCACAAAAATTGAGTGTTGATTTACAATGATTCAGTAATTTATAAGTCTCTTCACATTAGTTCTTGTGTGGAGACTAATAATATTATATATTATATATTGCTGTACTTCTGTCCAGCATCATTATGATTGTCATCCTCACAAATGAACCTTATAATTGCATATAGTGATTAGAATTAACTGAATGTGTTAACTACAAAAAAATCATACTCACAATTTAATATTTAAAAAATTGATGACCTTTCAATATTGTTATTAAAATATTGAATAGTAGTATTAAATGTAAAATGTAAAATCTTGATGTTTAATTTAGGTGAAAAATCAAAATGTTGTATATATGTAGTATATATATATAAATTTTTTTTTTAATTAACTTTTATTTTAGATTTTTAATTAAATTTTTAGCAATTTATTAGTTTTGGGGTTTTTTATATTGCTATTTAGGTTTTATTTTTATATTTCAGTTTTAGTTAGTTTTAGTTATTTATTTCCACTTGATAATTTTAGTGCTTCAACTTAAACTAAATGAAAATTAGGAATGTTGCTTTGACAACAAACTGATATAAGCTGAAAGGGATAGTTCACCCAAAAATGAAAATTATCCCAAGATTTACTCACCCTCAAACCATCTTAGGTGTATATTATCATCTTTCAGATAAACACAGAGTTATATTAAAAAAATATCCCGACTCTTCCAAGTTTTATAATGGTAGTGAATGACACTCCTGAGTTTGAAGTCCAAGAAAGTGCATCCATCCATCATAAAAGATATCCACACAGCTGCAGGGGGTTAAAGGCCTTCTGAAGAGAAGTGATTGGTTTTTGTAAGAAAAATATCCATATTTAAATCTTCACGAAGTAAAATAACTAGCTTCCGGCAGGCGACCTACGCAAATCGACCTACAGCGAAAGAGTAACCTCTGACGCATTGATGAACGCGTAAGTAAAGATGATAGAGCAAAACAAAACACCAGTCATGAATTAGAAGTCTAAAACGAGATTTTTTTTAAGAGAAATGTCAGAGGATTTCGATATAAGAGAAGAGGAGCTTGAGCTTGTTGCCCAGCCCTATTTGTTTGAACCGTCAGACGCTACTCCTACATCTCGCGTCATATATCACATCAGAGGTTACTCTTTCACCGTAATTCAACTTGCATATGGATGTTTGTTATAAGCTGGTTATTATAGTTTTTAAAGTTATAAATATGGATATTTTTCTTACAAAAACCCATCGCTTTATCAACCCTCTAGAGTCATATGGATTACTTTTATAGTGGATGGATGGATGGATGTGCTCTTTATGGACTTCAAAATCTGGAGCACCATTCACTACCGTTATAAAGCTCGGAAGAGCAAGACTATTTTCTAATATAACTCTGATTGTGTTTCTTCTGAAGGAAGATAGTCATACACACCTAGGATGGCTTGAGGGTCAGTAAATCATGATAATTTTCATTTTTGAATGAACCAACCCTTTAAGTTTTTCATTTTTATTTCAGCTTCATTGCAATTAACAGAAGTCTTTTTAACCGTTTTAGTTGTAGTTGATAAACTACTAATAAAAATAGTAGCTAATCCTTCAGTAGCCTTCAATCATAAATGATTCTTGATTCTGCCAACCAGATCCTAACACCAGCGATGCTCAGAGTTGGTTGAATGCTACTCTAGCAAATCAAACAGACTGTCTGTGGTGATGCAAAGCCTTACTCCCATTACATATGCTGAGATTTTCAGGTATTGTTGTTTGTGGTTGTTTAGACTCTCCTTCCAATAACACTCTCCTACCCAGCAGAAACTGTCAGTAGTTTCAGTGCTGACCCTGAGGCGTTCAGTCATGTTGACATGTTTAATAAATACTGTCTCTAGACCAGCAGATAGCATCTCTTTAGTTGAGGGAATTGGGGGGTCTTGTGGTGGGACTACTGATTCCAGAACCAGTTCGACCTTCACGGGCAAAGTTTCACCTCCTCCTCTTGCGCCACTTCTCCTGTGGAGAAAAGAGCGTGTTGTGAGCACCCTCATTTCGTTTCAAACCTGTATGACTTTCTTTCCTCTGCAGAATACAAAAGATATTTTGAAAGTGTTTTTTTTCCATACGATAAGTCAACGCTGTCCAATGTTGTTTTGCACCCCACTGACTTTCGTTGCACAGACAAAAACGGTTCTCCAAAAAATCTTTTTTTATGTTCTGCCGAAGTCATACAGTTCTAAAACAACATGAGAGTGAGTAAATGATTGATCGGTTTTAATTTTTCTGTGATCTATTCTATAATCTTTTCATGTTTTGATGTGCAGAAAGACTTGTATGCATGTTCTTTCCTAATAGCTATTCCCTGATGTGAAGTTGCTGACCTGTGTCTGTTGTTTCCAGTGTGTTTTAGGAGCAGAGGGTCTTTCTCTGGCTTTCAGACACATTGTGAGCTCCCTGCTGTGGTACTGCTCTCAACAGAGCTCCGAAGAGCTGCTCCATGAGCTCATCATCTGCATCGGCTACTTCACGGTCAACCACCCAGACAACCAGGTGGGATTACCTTCATTTTTACTGTTACATAAAAAAACATGAATGCTAACTGGTTTGTTTTATGAATACATACGGTTTCATGGTTGTATACTGTTGCATTTTTGCCGTATTAAGCATTCGTACATATACCAACTCAAGATATACACTACCGTTTTAGTCATAGTATGTTTATCTGAATTGTTTTAGTATTAGTCCAGTTATAGTCGCCTAAATATTATGACTAAATAATATATAGAGATAATAATATATAGATTTAGTAAATAAGAACAGTTAGTAAATAAGAAACAAATGTATGTAAAAATAAACAATAGAACAAAGAAATGAAATAATGTTTAAGTTTGTGAGGTAGGACTAACCGTATTCAGTTAAGAAATACTACATACCGAAATTGAATATAGTAATTAAATGTAAAGTAAGTAGATCTTTATTAAAGCTACTAAAGTTAATCGAGCAGTGAGTGATTTTCTCTATTGTTTGAATTAACATTAAGGACACATCTGATTTTCTCTAAAAAAGAATCTCACTGAAGACATGTTGTAATGAATACTCACCAAAATGGGGAGTTTTCTGTATTTTTTGTGTGTATTTGTCCTTTTAAGTTTGATAAGATGCGAAAGAGAACTCAATTCAGTACTTATACGCTGTCAGAGAGGCGGATTTCTGTGTGCTCGCTATGTGTTTTGCGTCATCTTGCACTAGAATAGTTTAAAATTGCTTTATTGTTTATATTGTTAAAACATGTGCAAATACATGATAAACTTTTTGTCAATTCCTTCATCTGTCCCAGGCCATCATGCAGTCCTTATTTTCAAGCCATGTATTGTATTGTAAATTTCTTTGTTTTTCTAGGGAGATTGTTACATCGCTTCACACAGTTTACACAAATGGTCTTGTTTTCCTTTACATCAAATGTAAAATTTATTCAAATGTCTGTTGACATTTTTAAACGTTTATAAGACATGCAGCAATTGTATTGTATTAACCGCCAGATAGATCAGTACATTACCATTCAACTGTGTGCATTTAATCTCCCATACCACACAAAGAGATTCATTGTGATTGAATCCCTTCCCAAATCAACCCTCCGTAACATTTTGATGTCATTCGTTGAGGAAAAGGTCATTATAGTATTTGTAGGGGCAGTTATGGCCTAATGGTTAGAGAGTCAGACTTGTAACCTGAAGGCTCATACCAGCAGGACACTCTCATTACCCACAACTGAGGTGTGATGGAGCATGGCACCCAACCCCCAATCACTCCCCGGGCGCTGCAGAAAAAATGTCTGCCCACTGCTCCGGGTGTGTGGTTACAGTGTGTGTGTGTATGTGTTCAATATTCACTACTGTGTGTGCACTTGGATGGGTGAAATGCAGAGGTCAAATTCACAGTACGGGACACCATACTTGGCTACATGTGGCCACTTTAATCAAAAACTGGCTTTTATTTATTTTACGGTCTCGTTTTGTCAGTAAAAAAATGTTATTGACAAAAATGATTTTGAAACAGAATTAAAACTGGCCAGGATGCATTAAACTGATCAAAAGTGACATTTATAATGTAACAATAGATTTATGTTTCAAATAAATGCTGTTCTGTTGAGCAGCTTTGCACTGGTGGTGATTACGTACCCGACTTCTCGGTCCTGGTGCTTTCTGGATACTCTGGGACATCCTGAAGCCTTCTTCACTGCAGTTGAACCTCTGTCATTGAAGTTCTTGATGATCCGGTAAATGGTTCTTTCGAGTGCAATGGTTCTTTCTTTGGATGTAGCCATTGCTAACACATGAACACAATTGGTCTCATTCATTAATAATGGCGTGGATTATTTCGTATCTGTACACACAGGAGAACATCTCATGAAAAATTCAATTCAGGTGAGCCAAACACTAGTCGGAGCACAGATCAGCAGAGGAGAAAGATTTCACCTCACTTCGCCCATTTCGACTTACTCCTGACTGACAATGATGGCAAAAGATTCGGTTTCAAAACTAAATGTAAAAGTGCCTATTTAAGCGAGTTTGCCACTGTACTGTTTTGTTGTCGTGTTTTTCATTGAGAATA